>PVIR01034609.1:0-17085 GCA_004026965.1 Petromus typicus | reverse complement strand
GGCCCTGAGCTCAGCCTCAAACTCACATCACAATCCTCCTGCCTCTGCCTCCCGAGTGCTGGGATTACAGGCGTGAGCCACCACGCCCGGCACTGTGGTATGTGGTACTGGTTGCTGCTGGGCGTGGGGTCTCCACACCCAGTATTGTTATGTGGTTACCGGGGAATCGAACCCGGGCCCTTGCACTTGCAAGACAGGCACCGGAACCACTGAGCTAACTCCCCGGCCCCGAGATTTCACTCTTAAAGAGTATGTGATGTCATGTTAATGAGATTCATAATTATACTGATAGTGCATAAATGTTTCATATAAATATGTCATCCTAAAATATTTAGCATTTAAGGTAAATATTTGTATCAAGAGTATTGATATATGCTGTTGGTAGAGTTATATGTTGACCACTACTATGGTGATGATTTCTCCACCAAAATTTAAATTGAACCTTAATCCTTAAAGAAATAGTATTCAGGGATGTGGTCTTTGGGACATGATTGTTATGGAAGCCAAATTAAATGGGTTAGCATCCTTTAAAAAGGGCTTGAAGTTGAAGGATGTGACATTTGTGCCCTTCCTCTTGTGCTGTGTGGGGACACAGTGTTCTCATCCTGGGATGCTGTGTTCCATTTGTCATCTTGGACTCTAACCACATCCTGCATCAAGTCTGCACATTGCTTTTAAGAGCAAGAGATGCACACAACTTGTGGTTTGTTTACTTAAAAGGAAAGAGTATGTGTTCTTTTCTTTTTTCTTCTGCTATAGCTGGATAAAAACAGGGTGGTGAGGTGTCTTGAACCAAAACAACAAGGATAACTGCCAAAGAGGGAGGGAGAAACCAGACAGAAGAGGCTGAACTCAGATTCTTGCCACTGCCATGTGAACCTTGGGCCCCATACATTCAGACTGGAGTGTGGAAGGGAGCCTCTCCACACTCCTCTTGTGAGGACACTGCTCTCCGTTGTCCAGCCACCTAACACAGAACACAGAAATTAGGAGTTACACAGCTATTCAGCTCACCGGAGAAACACAGTCCTTTTTTTTCCTCTCAGCATCAGGAGTTTGACTAAAAATAAGAAATTCTATTACTATGAAAACATTGACAACTAGAATTTTCCATTGGGATTTTCCTGCTGGGTTAGAGAAATATTCATGTACATTTTTCTTGTACACACAGAGCACACTCACCTATTCTCCAAATGAAGATTCCATCTGTTTATTATTTCTGGATCAAAATATTAGATTTCTGAGTGCTATCCAGTCTTCCTCTTTATGTTCAGAGCGACTTCAGGGGACAACGATTCATAAATTGAAAGACAAATGATCTGTTTCTTTTCCATGACCAACTGCTCGATATTCAATGGTATAAATGAATTGAATAACTGCAAGAAAAGAGAAAAATGGATTATCTAATTTCTATGAGGCTAGGAATTGAGACGGCTCCTTGCCCAGCTCTTGTCTTCACTCCTTGACTTGCTGGCCAGCAGCGCCCTCTCTTCATCTTTCCAGGTTCTCTCGGGGGTGAAGTCTTTCAGTTGTCCTTTTTGGTCTGAAGGTCTTTGTTGTTTATCTTTGCTCCCTGGCCACACCTACAGTGGACATGGAGAAGATGCTCTGTTTTGGACTAACCCACATCTCACTGCTCACATTTTACTAGGGCAGTTGGAGGTACACGTGTTGTTTTCAGCATTGCAGTTCCCATCAAAACTGATTTCCAGACTTTTGCTTCTTGTCAATGTTGTAAGCAAGCCGCACAGCCAATTACAGCTTCTAGATACCAATTGTAAGCCTGAAATCACAGACCTTTTATTTTTTTGCCACTGTGTTCTGCCTAGATTTCTTCTCTTTCCAATTGATAGCTGCTTGTTTGAGGTCATCAGAAAAGTTGGCCTTTAGTGTAAAGACAACATCTATTTTGGTTTCTGAGTTAGTTCTCATCATAGGCTGAGAACCTTTGAGAGGAGTTGCTTGAGAAAAATCTCACAATGTGGGTAGGACAGCTAAGGCTGGTTATTCAATTTCTTTTCTTCTGTCCTGTTATATTTGTGAATGTATAAATTGATTTGTTAAATCTTATGTGGCTTCAAATCTACTGAACTTTCAGCCAATTTATATAGCTGATTGAAGGCCCAGCTGAATGAGTCTCTATGTTTCATCTATGTTCTTTCCAGGATCTGGAATAGATTGGCTGTACTTAGTCCCTTGTTCCCCTCTTGGAAGACTCAGCTAAAGTGGCATGATGTAGTGAACATGTAGCAAAACTCCAAATTTTCCCAATTGTTTTCTTTAAAATTATAATGTTTGTTACTATGTAAATACATTTTATGGTGTCACATGTAATGAATTTGCCAGATACCTAGCCACAGAAAAATAATTGCCTTTAGCTTTCCAGCTTGCATCATTTATGTCACTGCCAATTCCATGCTTAAGTAGCTATTTTTGTGGAAGTGTCCTTACTTCTGGACCAAAATTTATTTTAGTTTTACTATAACATTGGCTGCTATCATAGAGACTAAGGTAAAGCAGAAATTTAATTAAGAGAAGACTGTGAAAAAGTCCATTTTTCTCAGCAGTCTATAAGGCAGCTGCTCTGGTCTATGTGGTCTGAGATGATTCATCCCCATACTTGCATCTTGGTTAGTGTTCTAGGGGAGCCAGAAGATGAGCTTTGTGTTTCTGCTTGCATCGCTTTCACTAGACTTTGTTATGACTTTACCATTGAACACGAATCCTATGGAGCTGGGTTAGTCAGGTTTCTGTCACTGCGACCAAATGTATGGGAAAATCAAAGTAAAAGCAGAAAGGTTTATTTGTGCCCAGGATTTCAGAATTTCAATCCACAGTCAGTGGGGTCCATGCTTTCAGAGGTGTGAGGCAGAAGCATCCTGGTGAAGGGGGTGTGCCAGAGGGCACAGCTACTCACCTCATGGCATCCAGAAAGCAGAGAGCAAAAGAACCTAGAAGATGAGAGTGGGGACAAAATCCATTGTCTGAGGTCATGCCACTATGATGTTCTCCCTTTTATAGGCACCCCTCCTAACTTTATGCTCCTTTCACTCATGCCAAAAACATGAATTTATCAATGAATTAATTCACTGATAAAGTTAGAACCCTTATAATCCAATCACTTCCTAAACTCTTATCATATGGAAACCACTATTTTAGCATTTAGCCTTGGGAAAAATTTTAGACTAATATAACAGCAGCAAGGAAGTCTATAAAATGTAGGTTTTATTTGGTGTTCCACTTATCTATTGGTGGATTAAATTTAACATACTAAAATGGGAATTAATTATTGGCTTGCATTTTTGTGAGTCAAATGGGCATTTTTAAAAACTCTATATGATATTTACTAGTCAGTGGTAGGCTGTTTCTGACCGCCATTTGAGCTGGACTAGCAGTACCAAAAGACAGGTGACCTAGTGGAGTCCTTGTTGCTGTTAATTTGGGGGTCTTGGCTGTCATCGATGAGGGTTCTTTCCACATGATGTTCAAGGACTCTCCTTAAGGCCTGTCTTTCCAGATGGATCATCTTGGTACAGCCTCATGGTGGAACATTAGAGAATGAAGGGTACATTTTCAGGCCTTTTAAAATGTGGTCTAGAACTGACACACTGTCATCCCGGCCATGGTTGTGATCAGAGGAAGCTACATGCGCAGAGCAGAGTTTAGGAGCAGAAAATAGACTCCACCTATTGACAGGTAAAGTGACATGTGCATACATGGAAGGGAGGAATCCTAAAGATTATCTTTGGAGACTACCTACCACAATCTGGATAACTACACATCAAGGCTTCATAAACACAAAAGCGAGGAGAAATAGATATTAGAAGAAACTGAGCAACTTCTCCCAGAAAATTCTTTCATTAAATTTACATAAATATTTGTAAATTTTTAGACATCATAAATTGTAATCATAGATTCTATGTTTTGTGTAAATTTTTAAGAAATGCAAACTTGAGAAGTGGTGAAACTTATTATTTTCCATGTTACCTAAAAGCTATTTGACTATAGATTTCTTTGTCTAAATTAATCCCTGGCAGAATATATCACTGACTACTCTTTTAAAAATGTATTTTCCTACTGTCAACATTGAAATGCCTTTTTCCAATATAACTTTACTTTCTCTTTGTTATAGAAATTTTTTTTTTTTGGTATTGGCAAGATCTCTTTGGTATGAAGGTCTTAACTTGATTTTTAAACTTTAATGTTCACAGATTTATGGTTTTTTGAGATTGGAATTAAATTATATTTATTGAAATAAAATAATTACAACAATAGTTATAATTAGCACTTGTTGGCCTTCATACTAGCCTACAGTTATTTTTTGCTAAAACTCTGTGGGTTGATCACTGTAGTTGTCTTTATATTGCAGCTGATAGAAGAGAGGGACTCCTGAAAGTTAAGCAACTTGACCCAGATCACAGGGCTAGTAAGTAGTAAAGATAGGAGTTGAAACTAGTCCAACTCCATAGTCCTAATTTCCCGGTGCACTGTGCCTTTTTCTAGATTGAACAATTTGCTGGGAGGTTGACCAACCTGTGTATTAACACATTATTTGATGGGAAACTCTCTATTTCCTATAAGCAAGGAATTACATTGCTTCAATTCCATGATACATAGAAAAAGATAGCCTTAAAAACATCTCCATCTCTCTACCATAATGTAGTGATCTCATAGCATCTGGTGACATGGAGTGCCTCTTGCCTGGGTTTTGTATCACAGACCTCCAAATATTTGATGACAGCTCTCACCTTGGGATCTCACAGTCTTTCATCCCACCATCAAATCATCTCTGTGTCAGCAGGCTTTACTATGACAGTTATTTCACTTTCTATTATCAATTGAATACCTGGACCTAATCAAGGCTGTTTTTGTAGAGTATGATGCTCCAAATTTATGATGCATGTCAGGAGCACCTCTTCTATTTTAGAGGACCTCTAGTAGGTAATAGGGTATAGTGGAAGGAACAGAAACTTTATCAATGCATCACTAGTTTTTAAAAATTGAAATCTTTATTGGTGCATTACATATACACATCATAATTGCACTCCACAATGAGGATTTGTACCTGTATAAGACACAACTTAATTCTCATTTTTTCCCATAGCCCTGCCCACCCTACCACCCCCCATACATACAATTTGTTTCCTTTCTTTTTTGTTATAATCTCATTACTTTTCCTCCTTCACCTTATTTCACTTTGAGTATTTTCTATTAGTTTTATAACTTAAAGGCTCTGTGTCTTTGGGGAAAGTATTTGTCCCTTACTTTCCCATCAGATGAATAGAGACAATTCCCACCTTAGTAGATGTACTAAAGATTGCATGAGCTAGCACATGTAAGGTAGGCATTTAACACTGTGCTGGAAAAAAGACTATTTTGTTATAGCAAGTTGTGGTGAGGACTTTGTTCCTTTCTCAAGGGGAAAAATAGAGGTAAAATAATCAAGAACGCTTCCAAGTTTTTCAGGATTATGTTACTAGGAGAGAAAGTTGAGAAGGTAAAATATACTAAGAATTCTTGTAAGTGAATACCATGGTTAAATCAGTCTAATGTCTGCATAATATTTGGGAAGATTATCATCTTGAATCTGGCTCACTAGGAATCTTATTTCTAAACAATAATTAAAATAATTATTGTTTTATTTGGGAGACTGATAGGTTAACATTTTGGTATTCAGCATCCAATTGCTTCTAAGTCTTCCCTTCATTTAAACTTTTACAGATATTTTATTGCCCCAGAATTAACTTTGAAATGAAACATGTTCTTCCTTTCAAGTATGGCTTTTTGTATTATAATGTTCTTATTTTTAATAAAAATAATATATTTATTTCACTTAAGAATCATCTGTTAGCCTAAGTGTTGTCAGATAAACTAACTAGTACATTTTTCCATATTTGTGATAAAATACAATATATGAATAGTATTGAGTTGAAGACAGAAAAATATTTACAAATGAGTACGATGTATGATGGTGTGTACTGTTTTTATTCCACTCGCAGCATTTTTCTTCCTGTACCACCCAGGCCAACCAGAGAGATCTTACACCAATTTAAGCGGATATCTGTGGCTTGGTAGGTAGCTCATGTTATGATAGCTACCTATTCTGCTTTTCTAGGAAAATTCCATGTAGAGAAATCTGATAAATAGAATTTAACTACTCACTATTTTTCTTTTTTAGAGACACTAACAGCATCATTAAAAGGTTGTAACATGGCACAGTTTGTAGTGATTTGATAGTGACATAGATGAATGCTTCTGAAAAAGGTTGTTGGTAATTATCTAAATGTATTATGAAATTTAACTGGCAGAAAGTCTAAATTTCAAATAACTTTAACATTGATATTTATTGTTCTAATGGATCAGTGTCTCAAACTCTGATTTTTAATTCTTACGTATGAAGTTACTTTTTTATTGACTACTTTTTTATTGTGATTAAGCAAGCTGTTGGGGCCCCAACTTAAACACAAAAATGAATTCAGAATCTTAGCATCATGTTCACCACTTCATTATTCAATGGCACTGTGGGTTTCTTTGCTCCTCCAGTTTTGGGTGCAAAACCAAAAGGTGTGTTCACCCCTCTTGGATCTTACATTTCTGTTGGGAAGCGCTAAACACCATATCTTCAGAGGAGCCAGTGAATGCTTCTTTGAGTAAGATGTATTTTCCCACAAAGATAGACTATTTTCAAAGTGCAGATGACATTTATGGTAAGGTCAAGTTAAATTCCCTAGTACAAGAACAAATGAATAGAGGATGTATGTTCCACTAATGATGCTTTCACTAAGCATGGTAGTGTACATGGGTAGCCCTATGGTCTAATTGTATTAATTTCATGTCCAAATGAAGAATGAAATAAAAACCTGAATATCTCAGAGTCTCGGAGCCCTGCAGGCTAGTATCTGCACCATCTTTCTGCTTTCTTGGGTGCTTATCAAGGGATTGGCCTTGAGTCCATCAGGTTTTTTTTGTTGTCGCTGTTTTTTTTTTTTTTTTTTTTTTTTGACAGGGTCTCACTTTGTACTTCAGGCTGGCCTTGAGCTCAGCCTCAACTTCTCAGCTCTTCTCCTGCCTCTGCCTCCCAAATGCTGGAATTACAAGCATGAACCACCACACCTGACATTGGTATGTGGTACTGACTGCTGGTGGGCATGTCACTATGCTCAGCATTATTGTATGTGGTTATTGAGGACGGAACCCCAGACCCTTGTGCTTGCAAGACAGGCGCCAGAACCACTGAGCTAAATCCCTGGCCTAAGTTCATCAGTTTTTAAAATAAGAGCTTGACCCCGTGCTCTTCTCCTGCCTTGTTGATTTGGAATGGAAAATAGCCGAAAGGTAGTGCTTGGCAGGGCTACAACCTCAATTCAGGTCCTTCATCTAGTGATATAGATGAATGCTTCTGAAAAAGGCTGTTGGTAATTCTCTAAAGAACTGCAAGAACTGGAGTGCTGATGTTTTCATGTCTTCACCTAATGTGTGCTGGGCTCTCTCCTACTCTGAACTCCCTTATGCCTCTTAAATTTACTATATTCATCCAAAGAAGTGTCATTTGAATTTGCTAATCTGATAAATACTTGTGTAACATACTAAAGACCAGAAGGTCATAGCTGGTCCTTTCCCTACTGTGTCTGATGATCCTGTAGTGACCAAAGTATGTTTTCATTGCTGTTCTCAAGGTTGTGTCTCTACCTTACAGCCTGATTCACCAGGAATGCTAGTGTAAGTAAGTTTTGGGTTAGGTTGTACTCCCTCTTAGCATGGGAGACAGGTAAGGTTGCTATAATGAGAAGGAAAAATGTAAGCAGCTACTCACTAACTCCACAAATAGATTTAATCTTGGTGACCGTTTGCAAAATCTCAAACCATGATCATAAATTGCCGAAGCATTAGACTCTAAAACATATTTCCAACATTAGCACACTCTTGTTGAGTGTCTGCAGCTTTCTCACCATTGTTGAGATCCAAAATAGATCTGATGATGTAATTGCCAGTTATTTTACTTATATGACCTTGAGAACTAAACATTGTTTCTAAATCTGATTAGTTTGAAGTAATTTCCCCACTAATTCAGTATTTCCAGGTTCTTAATCTATCATATCTAAGTCAGGTTCAAAACAAGATGTTCTGGAGCAGGGGTGTAGCTCAGTGTCACCATGACTGCTGTGCAAATGCAAGGTCTTGAGTTTGATCCCCAGTACTAGAAAAGAAAAATAAGAAAGGTTTCATTTCAAGATTTCCATGTAACAGTTTTTATATAAAATTTTGTTTAAGGAGAGAGCCACACAGAATAAATGAGGTGAAACCACACAAAGGGATTACTTGTAACTTGATGGAGGAAACACTGCAGAACAGAGTTGATTTTCCAAGCACTGATATCAGGCGGTCACACTGAACTGAACACACAGAGAAACTATTGCTTCATTTGTGGCCCAGGACAGTGAAAAGTGGCCTTAGATGGCAGGGCAGGGTGATGTAGACTGTATGTTACTAGATCCTCTGGATTTCATTTATTTACATTTCCTGTAGATAGTCTCTGTTTGAGGAGCAGAGGCAGAAATACACTCTATGTTTTTAACACTGACAGTGCTCAAGACTGCCCAGTACATTTTAGGGGTATTTGGCATAGCTCATGTTTTTATTAGTTTTTAGAAGAAACTGGCTTTTATTTTGTTATCTTTCCAATGCCAAGTTTGAACTGAAAATGAACATTACATCAGCTTGTTTCTTGGCCCTTGGGAAAAAATCCAGCCTGTATGGACAAATTCAACCTGGGTGCCAGAGAAAGAGGGGGATAATGACTACTAAAAAGTGTGGTTTCAAGTTTTACACTTATTGTTTGAAAATACACCCCCATTCTGAATATACACACACACACACACAATTTAAATTAAAAGCGATTTAATATACTTCAAAACAAGTATTTGTGTAAAATACTCTTGTACAGAATGTTTGGCCAGATGTAATTATTCTGTGACAATGCGCCAACCAGTCATGAATTATACTGATTAAGAATGTCTCATGAGGATAACTTTGAACCAGTCTCTAAAAAATGGATTTGTGTGAGTCCTTTAAACAATTATGTTCATGACTGCACATTAGTTGATAGTGCATTAGTTTTATTTCAGTAAAATATGAAGAATCTATGGTTCATAGGTTTGGAGAACAAAAAACTTTGGATAAAGTCTTAATTTTGACAACCTACAGACACTAAGGACAATATGATCAGATTATCTGTGACATGATTACCTTTTCTTGTTTTTCCCATAATATTGGCAGTTTTGGTTTAATAACCACAAGAAAGAATATCAGGGCTTTTGGTTTTTAAATACAAGAAAGATATATTTGCATACATTTTTCTAGTTTAACAGTTAGTATGCTTGAACTAAATTGGGTGACTACTGCAATAAAGAATTGTTTAAACCAAGAGGGAAAGGGATACACTACAACCAAAACAATATACAAGAAGAGTGCACTGTGTTAGCATTGTGAGTTTCGGATGTGGTGTTATTTGCTAATTTCTGTTTGTGGTTTCATCCAGGATCTTGTCTGTATCTTTGTCATGTGTACTTATGAGATTTTTCCTCCCTTGTACTAGGAGTGGATTGTGAATGTAGAAGGAATCTTCTCACAATCTATGCACATGCAAACAAACATTATCTTGGTTATTGTAGTGGGCTGGGGATAGGCAATAAGACTTGTTTTTGTAGGATTCTCCTTCAGAAGTACTTTGTAGCAGATGCTAGAGGAAAAACAGAACATAGGACAAGGTAGCTGTTGTTTATTTCTGAATGTTATAAAACACAAATATTTCCCAAGCTTTGAAAGACAGAACAAGGTTCTTTCACTAAGCGTGAACTCGAGCGCCCAGCTCCCCTCTGCCCACAGCTTAGGTCACTGACTCTAGGCTGAGACGTGACAAGGGGACTTGCTCTGCTTCCTTGGTTTGACCTGCATGGATACAACGCTAGATATCTGAGATTGTCGAGAGCTTGTTGTGGATTGTTTGTTGGTTTTCTGGAAAAAAAATCAAGATCAGATGACAAGATGTACATTTATTTGCTCATTCAGTAATTATTTAGTATGTGGACCAGATTTATGCTAAATAATCAAAATATTTAATCTTCCATGCCTTCAGAAATCACTCAGTCTTGAGAGGAATGGAAACCACTCTACAGTACAACCCTAACAGTTTACTAGGGAGGAAATACAAGTGAGAGGGAGTGTGTGACTGGAGCACCTGACATGTTTGGGGATACTAAGGGAGCCTAGGTAGAAGAAATGATAGCTAAATTGAGATGAAAAATTAACAAACAGTATAGATGAAATAAAAAGCAGAAAAATTACATATTATAGGCAGGGGGTTTAATTTTATAAAGATATAGATATGACAGTTAAGGTTTAAAATATGTTCTCTTGTCCACTAACAAATATGCTTTCTTTCAATTTTCCTCTTTGCTTTGGTCAGAATGAAGATTTACTGAATATTCTTTCTTAGAGCATAGTATTGGCTTTAGTTATCACAATCTTAGGATTTTCCCTAAAGGTAAATGTGTTCCATTAAGAGCAGATGTACTTCTAATCTGTAGAGAGTATAAAGCATTCCAGGGATTATTTGGATTAAAGACCTCTAAGTACTAAAGGGAAAAATATTGTCATTTCTTTAATAATACCTTTCCAAGTTGTGAGTGAGTAACTGGTTCCAATAATCACATCATTGTAATTGTTCACACATTTTAGGCAGACATTTAACAACCACACAGAGAAACTTCAACAGCTCAGCTCCCCGGATTTGAGTGGTACAGAGACTTAAAAAGTTTTTATTTTAATTCTAGAAATTGAATTACTTGATCAAAAGTTAAACAGTAATTCCGGATCTCTTCTGGTATTATATAAATTTTAGAATTTTTTCTCTAGATCTATAAAGTATGCTGTCAGTATTTTGATTGGTATTAAATTTGATTGCATTAAATCTGAATAGCAGTTTTGGGAGTATAGCCATTTTGACAGCATTGGTTCTGCCTATCCATGAGCAGGGGACACCTTTCCATTTTATGATGTCCTCTTGAATCTTATTTTTCACATCACTGTAGTACTGTGTACTTCTTCTTTGAAGAGGCCTTTCACTTCTAATAAAGACAGTAATAAAGAATCTGCCAAATAAAAAAAAGTTAGACAGCAAGACTGAACTTGAACAAAAGTTGAATGGTTTTGTAAGATACCCTACTCAAATGTAACCCTTTATCAATTACAACAAGCACTGTCATTGCTAACTGTGATAGGTGAGCATGACTTGAGTAGGAACCACCTCACAGATTAGTACATTATTGAATTCTGAGTGTCTGTGAATGATTCATATGCAGGCCACTGGTCCTGGGAAGACCCACCCTGAATAATGGTGGCCTCAACCAATAGGCTTATAGATGGACAGAAGAAAAAAAGAAAGATAAAGGAAATGTTTCCTCTCTTTTAGAAGAGTACCAATCACTGCTGCTGCTTTTGGACCTTGGACTCTAGTTTCTACCAGTGTCTATACATATATCAGAAAACATGTGCACTAAAATTAACAATTTTCAGCTACATTGATGTCTAAAGATTATGCAAGCTCTCTTGCCCTCTGTCACTATGTAATACAAAGAAATACAAATAACCTAGGGAACATGTAGATCATAATGATATTTTATATTTACAGTGTATTGGACATTGAAAGGAAGAGGAAAATACGATTAGCATGTTGAAGGCTTTACTAAGATCTGTGAATTCTGAAATGGAAGGACATATACCTCACTAAGATTCAAGGAATAGCTACTTTACTGATATTTCTAGGGGTCCATAGCTCACTGCAGTCTAGGATACATCCTTCAAAATAAAATACAAATGATCACATCTTGTATTCCCACCACTAAGATAGAAATACAGTCCTTAATATGCTTTTTTTTGGATTTAGAAATAACATGTTTTATATCTTGACACATTAGTGCAACCCATGTGGTAGGGCAGGGAGAGCTAGCTCTGAGCATAACTCAGAACAGGGAGGGATGGCTGTACAGGCTCAGCTTACAGTGCCAAGGACTGCATTTGGGCATTTGATCTGGCATATTCTATGGTGTTCAAGGTATCGATGCTGGGGATATGCAGTTGGAGAGATCAGTGATGGAAAATATGTATTTTGAAGTTTGCAACCTATTCTAAGGTAAAAATCCCTATTGAAGCCCCTGGGACACTGGTAGATGTAAAAGCACGCCATCTGTATCAGAAAGTGTGTGCTTCTTGAGAAATTTGTCTTGACATGTTAGTGGTCCCTGGCATGCAAGACACACTTGACTGTACAACACCAAGTGTCTGTGTGTCCAGAAAAATAAGATGAAATTGAACAATCTGGGCCACAGAAAAGAACCAGAAACATGGGCATGTAGCTCAGTCCCATGTTATCTCTGTGACTGAACTAGGGCTACTCTGCCTGTTTGCATCTTTGAATATGGTGGGAAAGGGGATTCCATGAGAATGAATGAAAGAAGAGGGAAAAGCTTGGCTCTTAGATAGGTTGATCAATTTGAAACATATGTGCTGGCTGAAAATGGATGACAGCTGCCTTTCTGCCCCCATTCAGGGGTAAAGCTAAGTAGAACCATTTTAATTGGCAGAACTGTGAACAGTACAAGTGTTATCAGCCTCCTGTGGAAGGATTAGTGGTGTGGAGTGAGAATATATACATTTCTGAACAGTGGCCAGTGGCTTGGTCATCGTTCAGGCATCTGAGATGGAAAAGGTATGGAAGATTGGAGAAAAAGAGGTATGAAGTACGAGAACGTGAAATTCATTGGTACCATGGGAATATACCCTTCACAGAAGACATAGTGAAGGGTCAAGTGGGAAAGGTGATTTGGCCCATTGACTTCACTCACCTGAGGCACTGGCTTTCCCAGAACTGGGTTGGTAGACACATGAGTGGAGAGACCACAGCAGAGAAACTTAGGCCTCATGTGAACCAAGAAATAAGGAATCTTACTTACTAAGTAGGATCCAGCTGCCTCTTAATGTTAGTTACACTGACTGACACAGTGCCAGATATCGCTTTTTCCCTCAGGAGACCAAACAGACATTTATTGTAAATGGAATCTGTTAGGCTCCTCCCACCATAAAAAGGGCCAAAGGTTTATCATTACAAGGACAGATACTTATTTCAGGTATGGATTGATTTTTCCTCCCGGTGAAATCTCAACCAATACCACTATTTTGGAATTTATGGAATATTTGTAAGCCCACCAAATATGTGTAAGATACATTGAGAAGGAGGTGCAATATCCAAAACAGAATAGTGAGTTCTGAGATCTCCAGAGTCAGACTTAGGGCTTTCTTCTATCTTATATCAGATTTGGCCCAGGACAACTTGCAGTGAGGGTTTCCAAACAGTGTCCTGTAGGTCATTATCTCTACCTCCTCCTCTTTCTCTTAACTGCAGGTCAAGGAAACTTATGAAACAAGGATCTGCTTCCTGAGCACCTCAAGTTACAAAAAAGA
Source organism: Petromus typicus (assembly GCA_004026965.1). Taxonomy (NCBI): domain Eukaryota; kingdom Metazoa; phylum Chordata; class Mammalia; order Rodentia; family Petromuridae; genus Petromus; species Petromus typicus. Next base: position 3,567 of record PVIR01034609.1, on the reverse strand, counting down.
CAAAGGAAATCGCTGCTGGCAGAGCGACACTCAGGACTACGTCAGCATCTCTGAGCCCACTGCAGAGCAGCTCTAGTGTGCCAGAAACAGGCAGCTGTACAGGAGCCCTTGCTGACCCACAGGAGACCCACAAAGGCTGCCAAATGATCGATTTACTGTGGTTTCAAAGAGAGCCAACAGAGAGCAAAAGTTTAGAACACAGTTGAAAACCACATCTATTTTCTCAATTCATTTTAATTTCTTCTTTCCAGTGTGTGTTCAGATCTCAGATGAATTACTTTAGGGCAAGAAAATATTGTGCTGGATGTATTTGTCAACTGCCTGGACAGCAAAGACAGCCATGGAGTCATCTGCATCTTTATTCAAATCACATTTTTCTCTTCCTGTATAAATTCATATCATTTAGTCTCAGTTAATTGATCTCTGTTTACCCAACAATGTATGATCTTATGACACTATAAGTACAAGTGGTGGTGAGGATAAAATATGATTTAATATTTATAATAAAAATGTCAACAGTTCTCGACCACAGGTGTAGAAGATACATGATAAATGTTCATATTCTTCTTCTCTTCCTATGGTCCTTTCGGCTGCCCCAGGGGTCATTCTCAGTGGTAGGGATGGCTGTGGATAGCACAGAACCTATCCTTCAAAATGCCTGTTTTCTTACTTTCAAAACTTATTATCAAAGAGGGTTTTGAAGCTGAAAGTTATCTTTGAAATATCCTGTCCCCATAACTCATCTGAATGACCACACTTGCTGTGCTCCAGCGAGTATAGGTGGTTTGACCAAAGTTTTGCATGCACGGGAAGAAAGTGTGATTTCCTGTCTCCATATGTCACATTCTCTTTATGGCACTCCTCTATAATATGGAGTGGCCTAAAATCTAACAGTGGGGTTTCTGTAGAGAGAACGATTGTCTTTGTTTCATGAAGTTCATGATGAAGCATGATCTAGTTTTAGTGCTGACTTGAAAGATAACATCTTTTGTCTTACTTACATAAAAATTCCAGGTAATCTTTTCAAGTTCTGGGAGCTGAAAAATATTTGGCCAAGGCTCAAATGATTAATGACACTTCAGATTGTTACTTATGAAATACAAAAGGGTGTCAAGAGGTCAGCACATTTCTTGGGTGTAGAACTAAATTTGTAGCATTGTTCTTAATGCAATGCAGAAGTTCTACATGGTAGATAATAGCCTTACTCTTTAGATACCAGAGTCAACTTCCTGTATAAAATAAGTAATTGACAACAAGCAAATTTTAGCTTAAGAATTTAACAGTACCTTTGCTATAACTTTAAATCACTGAAAGTTTCCTCCATTTTTCTCTCCTGACATAGACCTTATAAATAAGGAGAGAGAAAAGCTTCATGTTTACCTCTAGATTTACAAAATGACCAGCTGCTAATGTTTCTTGATCCAGTTTTAGAAACATGGTCTCTGATTTCCTTTATTCCCAAAATACCTTTTTGAACTCTTTCTTTTTCCATTGCTCTCTTAAGTTTATTCAAAACAGATCTAGTATACACTCTTCTACTGACTAAGGAAATTTTCATTCTTTCTGAAAATATCTACAAATCTCCAAATGGTAGTACATAATTTTTTAAAGTACTGCTGCAATATGATATTCTGTCTGGTAATTTTGAAAGACATAAAATCCATCTGCAACATTAGAAATGTTTTTGTGGGGGCTAATTGGGGTAGGGCACAATAAAAATTTTGCAGAGCCTTTTAGCAATGTGCCAAGAAAATGAGAAGACCTTGAAGATCTCTTACGCATCGAGGGTTCAGTTCTGAGCAAAGTGCATGTGTTTTTCAGGAAATGTCATGGTGAATCTTAGAATTTGCACTTGACTCTGAAGTATTCTGGGAAACATTGTTGCAAAGACAATAGTTGCTCATGAGTTCCATAACTGCTGGTGGTTCTGAGTGTGCCTATGTGGCAGCCGAGTATCTGGGTATAGAGTGAAGAATGCCATCTGGTTTCTGCATGCTTTGACTGGGAATCTACCTTGCCCGCTGCTAATTCCTCTGGCCCATCCAGGATTCCTCTGCCTATTGCATTGGAGGCTCAGGCTCATCCATTTTCAAAGGCTTTGAAGGGCCCTTAAAGGGTATTTGTTTATGCATAAAAATACTAATGTCTCCTTCTGTTTGTTGCTCCTACTTCTCCCCTGACCTCTTCTACCTCACTCTTTTAAACTCACATTCTCTTAAAGGCATAATAAAGGCATTCTCTTAATGTCTTACTAACTGTCCTAAACAATAAAATCTTCAGGTGGTTTTTTTCCTTAGATACTCTGTTTTTCTCTTATACTGTTGGCCCTTCTTATTTAATTGTCTTCAATTATTTCTCCCACTTCTAGGAAAACAACTTTGCCCAACAATGCCAACACGCTAAATATTTGAAAATATTTTGTTGAGTATAATGAAGTTATTGAGTAAATATCTATCATCTCTCTCTCTCTCTCATCTATCTATCTAGTCTGATCTGTCTCTCTATCTTTAATCAACCTCCTCCTTCAGGGTCGACCATATTTCTGTTTTTCTTCTTATTAAGTCTGCTTTCCAACATGACTAGGTCTGTCTACTTTTCCTAGTATGTGGTATTTGCACTCACCCTCAATTTTGGTTCATGACTCCTCAAATGCTTTTCTTTTTTATCCTCATCATTCTTCCATAAATTTTATTTACTAATATTATTTCAATGAGAAATATAACCCCTCCTTTTGTGCAAGAACATCTGAAAATTTAGTGCTTTTGTGATACATATCCTTGATACTTAACAGTACTTATTCTTAGAATTATGTAGTACTTTTTAAATATGCCACTCAGTTATGGTTTCATATCAGACGCAGAAGAACAGTAGGAAAGAAGGCCAAGTGGCCTAGTTTAAGGCTTCTCTTTATTTTGTTATAATAATGAACACAATAAAAAAGTGTTGAGGTTATCAATTTAAAAATTTTTTTGATGGAGAGAGTTGGTAAGTAAAAATGGCAAAAAATTTCTCTCAAACTAGACATTTGAAAACTCAGAAACATTGGCATTTCTTTGTTTTAAATTGAATTTTTTATTGGTGCATTTTATGTACACATTATAACACTCAATATTGAGAATTTGTATCAGGGTATGGCATAAGTCAATTCTAATTTTTCCCATTTCCCTATCCACCCTATAACCTCCCTGAACCCTAGGAAGATATGCTTTATTTCCTTTTCTTAACATCATATATTTTTCCTTCCCCTTATTACTTACCCCAACCCTTTCCCTTTGAATATCTTCTATTTCACGATATCTGTCATTCTAGAACTCAGTTACATCTTCAGATTCTCATTCCAGAGAAAAGATACTACATTTACACATCTGTGACCTCTTATTTCACTTATGAGTATGTCCTCAAGGTATGTACATATGAGTATAAATGATTCAAACTTATCATTCTTTATAGAACAGTAATACTCCACTTTATTAAAAAAAATCCACATCTTCTTTACCCAGTTTCCAGTTGATGAGCATTTGGACTGTTTCCAAAATTTAGCTATCACAAATTGAGCTGCTATAAACA
>PVIR01034608.1:0-16864 GCA_004026965.1 Petromus typicus | reverse complement strand
AGGAGGTTATAGGGTGAGTAAAGGAATGGGAAAAAATGAGAATCAAGTCATGTCATATATTGATACAAATTGTCAATGTTGAGTGTGATCATGATATTTATATAAAATGTACCTATTTCAAAAATTTTTAACATGGGTTTTTCACAAAATGGAGTATTACTCTGCCATAAAGAATGATAAGTTTGAGTCATTTATACTCAATATTTATACTCATACTTGAGAATATACTCATAAGTGAAATAAATAGGTCACAGATATGTAAATACCATATCTTTTCTCTTATATGAGAATCTAAAGATATGAGTTCTAGAATATATGGTAGATACTGTGAAATAGAAAATATTCAAAGGGAAAAGGGTGGGGTAAGTCATGAGGGGAAAGAAAAAATATGTTAAAAAAGAAAGAAAGCATAAGTATATAAGGGGTGGGGAATGTAGGATAGGTAGGGAAATGAGTAAAAATGAAAATTAAGTCGTGTCATACATTGGTACAAATTCTCAATACTGGGTGTGACAGTGATGGGTATATAAGATGTACTAGTAAAGAATTCAATACAAAAATAAAATAATTAAAAATAAAATTAACTTTCCTCAAAAAGGTCAGATAATTTTGTTTCATGTGAATGGCAATTTAACCAGAAAGCTGGTCATCGAAACCATAGTACAATGACAATAAAGACTGTCCTAAAATCTACTTCAGCAGGATATAAGATGCTTACAAATCACTCTTTTAAAAAATGTAAAGTTAACACATTTTTCTCAACTGCCCACCAAAAATCCTTAAAATAACAGTAAAGAAATAAAGAAATTAAATTAAAAAGACAATTGGGTGGTAAAACCAGAATAGCACAATAGATGAAGGATGCCAAGAACATTCTAGAAGATGGAAAACAGATGGGTGGGAGGCCATTGGCTGCTCCAGTAATCTGTAATTGTGTAACAAACAGCTGGAAATAACTATTATTTTATGCTCTCTGTCTTAGTTACTCTCTCCTTACTGAAACGTAATACCCAACACCCACAACTACAAGGAGGAAAAGCTTACTCGGGCTCACATCTGTGGCAGTTTCAGCCCGTAGGAGGCTAGCTCCAAGGCTGGGCAGCATGGCAGCATGGCAGAGGGGCCTGGTAGAGGAGAAACAGCTCTGATACAAGGAAACGGAGATCAGGGGAGTGGGGTGGGAGGTGGAGGACAGCCGCCATGCCTGGCCACACCCCCAGTGATCCACCTCCTCCCACCAGGCTTCACTTCCCAGCCTCACATTCAGCTACACATTCATCCGTTGACGAATCCAGCCATGCCCCCAAAGTCCCACCTATGTATGCATGAGGCTTCGGAGGGCCATCTAGGTGTAACCGTAACACTCACAAATTCTCTGAATCAGGAGCTCGGAAAGGATATGACAGGGATCTCTTTTCACTCCATCGAGTTGAGGCCCTCAGCTAGAAAGACTCATGATCTGGGATGACTCAACCATAAGGACTTAACTATCTGGTGGCCTTGTCATTCACAGGCCTGGGGGTGAATGATGGCTCCTGGCTTGAGTCAGCTTGGATCATTCTGGGAACATCCGTGTGTGATCTTCCTATGTGGTCCAGATTCTTTTGAGTCTGGCAGCCTCAGGCTTCCTATTGAACTATCTGCAGGTCCAAAGATGAGTGTACCAGGAGAACCGGACAGAGGATGTATCATCTATTCTGATTCTAGTGTTATCATCAACCAGTACGGAGACAGGCCGTATTTAAGCAGAGAGAACCCAACCCTACACCTTTCCTTGGAAAAACATACAAGTACTTGCAGACATGTTCTAGAACCTGCAGACTGACTTACTGGAGTGGGGAAAAGGTCGAATATTGGTCATAAAAGAGGATGCAAAGGAAAACAATGCACTCTGCACAGCAGGATTTCATACACCTGATACCGAGTGAAGGCATATAGGAACAAGGGCAGGGCAGATGGCCGGAACCTCTCAGTACTGAGCACTTAACCCCAGTCCTTCCCCAGCTCACACACACAGTGCCAGTCCCTACTCATCCCCCAAAAGGAGAGATTTGCTCTCTGGGGAGACAGACACTTCCAAGGATGTACAGAGTTAGAACCATCTTCATCATAATGGAGGATATTACTTGGTTTGTTTACACTCATTAATTGATAAGAAACTTCTCCAAAGGATATAAACAGAGAAGGTGTGAGAACCCAGCTGCCTTCTATTAATCTAGATGGTTAAAAAAAAAAAAAAAAGACTTGCAAATATTTAAAGCAAGCCTATTTTTCTCACTAAATTCCTATTTGTCTTTCTTTTGGAAAACATCTCGAGTGGGTCAGAACAGTGGAGCTTTTGCATTATTGTAGGGCCTGGTTTTGTAGGCTCCGTGCTTACATTCCTTTTTCTTCATGTAGCACTAGGGATTGAACTCAGGGTTGCTCCACAGTGAGCTACATCCCCATTTCTTTTTATTTTGAAATAGGGCCTCACTACATTGCCTGGTCTGGCCTTGATCTTGTAACACTCCTGTCTCAGCTTCTCCAGTAGCTGGGATCATATCCCATCACATCTAGCTATACATTCCATTAACAGGCTAGAAACCTGAGGATACGATAAAATGGAAAGGTCACCATTCTGCAGTCCAGTGTATTAACAGTTGGATGCATGAATCATCAAAACTGCTAATATCAGGAGACAGAGAGAGGAGAGGGTCAGAGCCTGAGAATTTCCACACTGAGTGTTCTCTGATGAAGAGCAGAGCACCATGCCACCTCTGAAGTAGCCTTTCCTGGGTCCAATTCCAGTTCAAGCCTGAGACTGAAACCAGTCACAATCCTAGATCCCATTCATTATCACTTGGCAAGAAACACAAAGTATGTTAAATGACCTCACAGGTATTATAACCAGCAAAAATCCAGACTGAATGGTTTGGGTTTTTGTTTTGTACCGGGAGGTTGAGCCCTGGGCCTTCACACCAGACTATGTGCTCAGTCAGAACTTTTCATTTTTTTGTTTGGAGAAGGACTCTCACTAGGTGGCTCCAGCTTATAGTCTTCCTCTGCAGCCTCCCAGAGTGCAGTATGGGAGGTGATGAGAGACCTAGAGGAGGATAAAAGCCACGTATGGAATGTTGGCATATTCCCAGGCACTAGCAGGGAGCCAAATAACAATAAAAGGGAATTCTTAGTTCAGTGCTCACCAAGAATCAAAGAAGCCCTTATGTTAAAATTCAGCACAACAAGAAGGCAACAGATTTTACTTTTAGATAGTTCATTATCCAGGAAGAGCAGCATCTACAGGAAATGCCTATGTATGTTCACCTAAATGCTAAGCCACGTGGCCACCAGGTGGCTGCTGGGATATGTCCATCCTGCATTACAGAGCAGCTGGTGGTGCTTGTCATCTAACCATCACATGGGGACAGATTTCATTCTTTGCAGGGCTCACAGCCAAAGGAAAATTCCATAACCCAAACGAAAAATCCCTCAAAGATAGTTTTGGAATACTAATTAAGATCAGCAAAATGAAAATGCAAGTGTTCACTTGGTAGGAATAAGCTAAATATACCACAGTTCCTAATAATTAACATTTAGAAGCCTTCAGTGGCAGCCGCAGTGAGCTAAAGCCATCCACCTTTGCCGAAGGCACAGTGGGAGCATGTGAACCTGAACCATAAAGCCACTTGTGGCTGTGACACATTTGTTGCAAGAAGCTAGCATTTCTCAGTTGATCCCTCCTCTTAGCATCTGTGGTTACAGCAGCATTATGCAGTGCATTGGTCTTCTAGGGTTGCCATGACAATACAAACACCGTGGTTTAAATCAATGGAAATTCATTCTCACAATCGCAGAAGCCAGAAGTCCAAAATGAAGGGGTCAGCAAAGCCACCTTCTTCTCAGTCCTCTAGGAAGGATTCCAGACCTCCCCTTTTCCAGCTTCTTGACAGTTGTGTGCAATGCTAGGTTGTTGGTACATTATTACAATCTGCTTCCAGACCTATATGCCTTTCTCTTCTGTCCTCTATCACTTTGCTTCTTCCTAGTAAGGACCCTTCTCACTGGATTTAGGTCCAGGAAAATCTTCTCATCTCAAGAGGGCTGATTTCACTCCATCTCTAAAGACTTTCCAAGTCAGTAACATAGGATATGGACATATCATTGAGGGGGGCGTCATTCAGCCCATTCATTAATGTCCTTTAGATACCATTCTTTGTCAGAGAGTAAACACTCTCTAATTTAGAGGTTCCCACACTGCTCAGCCACAAGAATCCTTGGCAAACTCTGTGCCTAGTTAATATACCAGGCCAACTAATTGAAAGCAGGAGACCCAGGAGACCCTTTTGAAAATTCCTTGAATGATACAGGCAAAGTTGGTGAGCCACAGCTTTCACAGCTATTCTTCATTTCTGTTGTTTCTGTATCTTTTCACGTACCTTCAAGTTCAAAACTCTTCAGTTTACTTTTTGCTTATTAAAGCTCTAAAACATTTCCCCCATGGTTTCTTTGTTAAAATGAAGCCACCAATAAAAAGAAAAAAGTCTATAATCCTGTGTATTTGCTTATGTGGTTCCCTTTGATCGCACTTTGAGAACGTAGGAACTGCTCCCCTCCAGAGACACCAATTTCACAGATTTTCCCGGTTCACACAGCTTTGCCAAAGGCAAAGGCAAGATGCCCTAGATTTAATCCTTAGTAGAGTTTCACACCCAGTGAATGGCATGGTACTTTGAAAGAATTATTGGAAAAGAAATAATTAAGGGCTTCAAGTTCTAAAGTCTGTAAATACCCCAGAAAGAGGGGAAAAAGATAAGAGTTTTACAGAAATCCACATAAAGGTATGGAAAAGAAACGTTTCTATTTCTTGCATTTTTATACAGATGCTTTGGAATGACTTTAAATGAGGCCAGCGACTTAGGATATTTTGGGAATTGGTCTCATGACATTATAAACTCAGGGAGACACCACGCTTATCTGTACAAACAGAATTTCAACTGAAGCCACAGATGCAGATAAACTAGCTTTATATACTGAAGCCATAAACTGTTAGTATTCTTCTTATTAATGTTTTTAATCAAAACACTTTAGGTAAAAATAACTCCCAGTATGCATTTCTTCTCACAGTGGTTCTGTAAGTTTGTGGCTGCAGCCAAAAAGCTATCACATAATCCAAAAGCCCAATTATATCTTAGCATATATGTAAAGATTTTGAACCTATTTTATACAACTGAGATTGATTTTTTGCACAGTTATCTCACACATGCAATGAGCTACTTATAAACATAGTTTTTGTTAGTATCTGCTAGACTCTGTATGCTAACATGACTTTTGATATTACATTTCAATATTTGTGAAACATTAACAAATCCTATCTATAATACCTGCTATGCTGTAAGTAAAAGCTTATAGCCAGAGGACATAAGAGGCATAAAGTAGATCAAATAATGAAAAACAAATATGTACTGAGCACCCATTTTACGTAATGCATTTTTCTAGCTATGAGATACCAGGAGGCTCAGTGTCATTTGTGGGCTGGACAGATTAGTTGTGCCTTCAGCTAAAGGTGAAGTCTGAACAAGGAGAGCCCCTAGCCAAGAAATTAAGTGGCAGGAAAAGAGCACAGATAAGCAAGTCTGTGTGGAAGCACGAATCTCCAGTTGCCTGCTGAGCATCTGTTCTTTGCTTTTCTCGTAATTTTATCCCAGCCTTCCTGTGACCATTCATTCATTTCTCTTTGGCTCTTTGCTTGCCACAGTACACAGATCCTTACAAAAGACCTTGAACTTCTGGATCAGAGTCAAACACTTGGTTACACACAGAAGATGAGTCAACATCCCTGCTGTCTGAACAGGTACACGGAGGAGTGGTTCCTCTGGCTCATAGTTTCCGCAGGTTCAGTGCATGGTTGGCTGGCTCCAAAGCGGAAACACCCTGGTGAGGGGACGTGGTGCAGCAAAGGTGTTCAGGTGATGGCGATGGTGAAACAGGAGAACAGCACCAGAAGGGAGAGAGCAGGGACCAGACTATGCACCTGATGTCACATCTCCGTGACCACATACCCAGAACTGTGCTTCCCTCAGTGGCTCCTCAGCCAATCAAGTGGACAATTAAGTTTAACCTTCACACAAAGGAAGAGCAGCTGTCAGAGTTTAAACATTTTCTAGCTCCAGTTGCAAGCCTCCTTTCCCAAAGAACATTGCAGATAGACAAATGTCACTCATGCACACAGCATGGTGTCATACAGAAACCAACTTCATTTCCCTGAGATATACAATTCATGGTTGTATATCTGCATCAGACAGTAGTTCTATTTTTTTTTTTTTTTTTTTGAGACAAGGTCTTGGTTTTTTGTAGTTCAGGCTGGTCCTAAGCTCATCCTTGAACAGGTAGCAATCCTCTTGCCTCTGCCTCCCAAATCCTGGGATTACTTGGGTGAGCCACCACACCCAGCATTGTGGTATGTGGTTCTGATTGCTGGTGGACTGTAGTTCTATTTTTAATTCTCTTGAAGAATCACTATACTGTTTTCCATTAGAAATGGCTATTCTGGGCCGGGGAGTTAGCTCAGTGGTTCCGGCGCCTGTCTTGCAAGCGCAAGGGCCTGGGTTCGATTCCCCAGTAACCACATAACAATACTGGGCGTGGAGACCCACACTCAGCAGCAACCAGTACCACATACCACAGTGCCGGGCGTGGTGGCTCACGCCTGTAATCCCAGCACTCGGGAGGCAGAGGCAGGAGGATTGTGATGTGAGTTGGAGGCTGAGCTCAGGGCCAGCCTAAACCACAAAGCGAGACCCTGTCTCAAAAAACCTAAAAAAAAAAAAAAAAAAGAAATGGCTATTCTAACTCACATTCCCTTCCACAATAAGCAAGAGTCCCCTTTTTTCTACATCCTAATCAGTACTCTTTTGTCTTTAACAACAGCCAGAATTACCAGAGTGGAGCAATACTTCCCTGAAGTTTTGTTTTGCATTTTCCTGATGGTTCATGCTGAGCATATTTTCATATACATTTTGGCCATTTATGTAAATTCCTTTCAGAAATGTCTATTTAAGTTTATTGTCCACCTTTTAACCTGGTTATTTATTTCTTTACTATTAAGATTTTGAAGTTCCCCATGTATTCTGGATATTAACCCTTTAATAGGTGTATAATTTGCAAATATTTACTCCCATTCTGTCAGCTGCTGTACACTCTGTTGATTATTTCATTTCCCATTCTATATTCAAACATTGCTCAGACATTTTTTTCTTGAATTTTCCCACATTCAGCTTGGGAAACTTATTTGGATCACCTGCTAATATTACACATTAATAATTAAGTTAAAATTAACTTTCTCTCAATTGACAATACACATATATGTATCATCACTAGTGAGATAAAACTACAACGGTAGTTAGGATGCTGGGAATGTAGCTCAGTGTTGTAGTTCTTGCCTACCCTGAATGAAGCCTGGGTTAAAATCCCAACACCACAAGAACAAGAACGAAAACTAAAACCAAAAACTCATTATTTTTAAGATACTATGTGTGTGTGTGTGTATGTGTGTGTGTATGTGTGTGTGTGCAAGTGTGTCCCAATTTTCCAAAATGAATGAATTGTTATGTATCAAATACATAACAATTTTTAAAAAATAATTACATTAATGCCATGTTATTTTCATCATTTAGCAGCAATTTGCTTTAGATAGCTTTTTATTTCTAAGACATTTTTATCCTGGATACTGTGATTTCATATATTTAGCACATGCAGCTTTTCTTAGGAAGAAACCGACCTTCACAATTTCCTCCAGTAAACCAGAAGCAAAAGCCTCAAATCTTAATCCCTCTGAAGATAGTGAAATGAAAAAAAAAGAAATATTAATTACTCTGACAATAGTTAAAACATACACAAACATCTCTTGACTCCTAGGTGGTCCCTTACACATGTGAGCTTCTCAGCCCAAAACGAATACCACTAAGGGAGCTGGCCGAGGTCGTCTGCTCACTTTCTGCTCCATGCAGGGCTGTCCCTCAGAATTAGCACTCCCTGGTTTGGGGGTCCACTCTTCTAGGCACACGCAAAGCTCCCAGGGATCGCTGCCTCCCATCACCGCCACCTCACTTCTCTCAGCACAGTTCCCACTTCCTCCCGAGGCTCGACACAGCCCCATGCCCACACCTGGCCATGAACGGGGCACACAAACCGAGCTGCCTTCTGAAGCCTGAAAACAAGTCATGGTGGTCATTTAGACTTTGGAAAGCCAACCAGCCCACACTTCCCAAGTGTGACAGTCAACAGAACTAATCTGAAAAAGATTTTTCTCATCAGAAGATTTCTTGTAGCTAACTGGAATTCACAGGCTGCATGCTTCAGACTTCCAGGCAGCCTGTAGTTTTTCTAACAAAATATTAGAGACCGTCCTTTACCTTGTGCTGGGGATTCTACTCAGGGATGAAAAACTTCACCCAAATAAGAACAAATAATGCTCTAGCCCGGGACAAACTAGTTATTGTGCTATTCTTCAAGACAAAACCATAAAGCTGTTAAACAGATGTCTACCTATTTTCAAAGAAGCATTATTCACAAGTCACAAGATAGAAATGACCCAAATGTGCATTAGAAAATGATCAACAAAGTAATACATACACACAATAACTATATTCAGCTTTAAAATGAAATTTTGAAATATCTAACAACTTGGATGTCCTTGAAGCCGATATATGAAGTGTCATAAACCAGTAACAAAAACACAAAGGTGATTTCACTTGTAGGAAATGTCTAGAATACTCACATTCGTGGGGGCAGAAAAAAAAATATGGTTGGCAGAGGCCACAGGAGGGGAGAATGTGGATTACTATTTAATGGGGGTGGGGATTCAGTTTGAGTTGAAGTCAAAGTTCTAGAAACAATGGAGGGACAACATTGAGAATGTCCTTAACGCCACTGAACTGTACATGTAGAAGCTGTCAAAATGAAAAATGTTGTATTTTATCACAATAGACACACATCCATATATACACACACACAGACGTATCCACTTAAAGCCACACCCTCATTCTGACTACCACCTATTTCTCCAGCATATTCCTGTAGTTGTTTATACACTCTTGGAAATGGTATTTTCTTTTTAAGCTATCAGTTATCTGAGGCACAAACTCGTCCTCTGCTTTTGGTTAGTAACTCCTGGTGACACCTGGGGGGCAGCAGCGTCCTCATGCTGGACTGGAGACGGCCGTGAGCACCACAGCTCCCCCCACACCTGCACTGCAGCCCTGCACACCTTCCAGGCAGCACTGCCTTCACCCCCGGCTGATGGCTACCACTCTTGGTGTCAACTGGACTTGAAAGGCTCCTCCTCTCCCAAGAAAATATCCTGACAGTCAGACAGTCTCACTGGAAACGTTCTCAAAAACTTACAATGAGCTGAAACTTTACCTTGCGAGTAGGGAGGGACTTGGGCCAAGAACTCCCAACCTTCACCCCTGTGCTACAAATCCCTGAGATACACACCCTCAGGCTCATTTCCTCTCTGCTGACCAATCAAAGGCGGCCATATATTTGAGGAAAAAGGAAAAAGTATTTACTCAAAGATACCTGTGCAGAGATGCAGTGGCTTATTTGCCTAAAATCATTGGTACAAGTGAGCACATGTCTTTTAGTGTCTCCACCCTTGTTTATCATTTCTAGCCATCTTTAGCTCCATCCTCCTCTTTCTTGTGGAAGGAAAACCAGGCTCGTGGCCTCTGGCAGCTGGCACCTACATATTTTGTCACTTTTTTAGGCTGAGAGGAAGAGGTATTGGCTATGTGATCAACAGGAGGAAATTGGAGAAGTTGTTTATCTCTAAAAGAAAAAAACTTAACTTTTAAAGTTCTCTTTTGCAGCACCATTTAGGTTAGGTTCATCGCTACTGCCTGCAGAGGAACTGATGAATGTTCTGATGCTGAGGACCAGGAATCCCCTTGTTCCCCATTTCCTCTGTCCTTACACTGTCCTGTCTGAACGCTCTCAGCTTCCAGCCTGATCTTGACTTTCACAATCCCAATTATTTCCGAGGTCAAAGCCTCACCCATAAGAGTTCAACACTGAGAGAGTAAATTATCTCACCAGTAGCCTTCAGAGCATTTTCTGTCTGGACTTGGAATGCGTCTAGGGGTCCGAGCTGAGGTTCCCTGCCCTAGGCAGCCTCCCTGTTTGACCCTAACAGGCTCAATTTATGCTTCAGGGGAGCATTTCTCCAAACATCCTAAAAGCTCTCTGGATGCTACAGCATGGTTAGAAGTTGTTTCTTGGGGATTTTTAAAGCAGTGTGTAAATTTTAGAAAGACGTTATCAAATACAAAAATTTTCAGCTGGATCAGCGTGATAAATGAAATTTTTGGCAAGGCTAAGTTAGTATTGTTGTTTTTTCCAGAGTTTGTACATTTCACGTGTCAAAATTGTTCCAGTGCTTAAAGGGACACATTCTCAGATCTGAGGTCTTTTGTTGAGAACACAAGAACAATACCATCATGTGAACTGGGATATGAAAGCATTCCGGACTGGTCCACCTTAGTCTTTGAATGAAATGTTCACGGAAGCTCCGAATAGCATTTGGCAGCAATTTCACCCATGAAGGCTGCAAGCTATCTGGGCCGGGGATTTAGCTCAGTGGTTCCAGCCCCTGCCTTGCAAGTACAAGAGCCTGGGTTCAGCCCCCGGTAATTATGCTATCAACTACCCAGTGGAGTTGGAAGAAGATTACAGTACAAAGGATGAAATGAGGTAATACACACCCGTCATCTAGCTCAGTGCATGATGCAAATATTGATGTGTGGCTGAATCCAAAAAACAGCAATACACTTTACTAAAACAGTTTTAAAGCATTGCATTATAGTTGATAGTGTGTTCCCTGGAGCATCAATCTGTTGGTCTGTTTGTTGCTTTCTCTGCTTGTAGGTGCCCAGCACAGATGAATAGTTTAGTCCCAGAGCAAAGACGCTCAAGAACATTGTGGGCTCTGGATACAAGATCAGCTTAGGTCACTCATTTTGGGATGGAACTGTGATTTCCTTGACTCCTCATGTCACCCTGTGGAAGAGAATTGGCAGAGCAGGATGCTTGCATTGATGAAAAGTTATGTTTCAAAGGATTAACTCTTATATGATAGGGTTTAGCTCTGTGAGTGATGGAAAGGGCTTCCTAAGATGTCAGATTTCTCTTGATATACAGCTTTCTCAGCTAAATGACATATTTGTCTGGGTCTCTGAACTACTTGAAAGCTTTTACTTACTTATTTATTTATTTATTTGTTTGTTTAGCTCTTTTGCTTTGAAAGAAAAATAACTTCATTTACTATATGCTTTCAGCATTATTTCTTTTCTTTGATCTTAATTTCCAAAGCACTGCTTTTCTATTACCTCACACTACAGGACATTTTCATACTTTAGCACTTCTTAGGTGCTTTATTTTATTTGTTTTCTTCTGTTTAGTGATTTTGTGTTTAGTAAAAATAAAACCTCACAGGAGGATTTGTCCCGATGAGATAAACTAGAAACCTCTGTAACCATTTTAGAGCTTGTACACGCTAAGAAGCAACTGCAGAATCTTGTGCAGAACCTGTGGAGACAACAGAAATCTGAATACATTCAGACTTTTCCTTTTATTCACCAAAACCCCCTAGTTTTTTGGGTAAATGCCCTTCTCAGCAGCCTGCTACTATGTACAGTCCTTCCTGGAGCCATTTTGAGATTTGGCAAAGGACCTGAGTGGGCATCAAAGGTAAGCCCTCAAAATGCAGGAAGGCACAACTCTGCCTTCTCCCTCACTTCCGGCTTGTATGAGTATCTAGTCCCACTAATGGTGAAATACTGAGGCTCTCTCCGATCTGTCCTGGGTCTTCGTATAACCCCAACAATGCTCAGGCTTTCTAGATTCCAAGGAATGTCAAGAGTTCATCAGACACACTACACACATCTCAATTTCCAGAGTCTCTACGTTTCTGGCTTATTTGCCCTAACTGGTATAGAAGCTCCTAGGAGCTAAGATATTAAACAATTTTCCCCCAACCATTCTTAATGCCTTTGGGACAGAGCTATTTCCTTCACTTCTAACTCTGAACTGAGTAATGAGGTCAAGTGGTGACCAAGACACCAGTTTCACTAATTGAACTTTGTTTCAAAACACATCCTTGTTTGTCAAGATTTAGGTTCAAAATGGCCCCTAAAGCGTCATGTATTGGGAAGATGAATGGATCACGTGGGAGCAATCGCTAAATGTGCTGGCAGGAGGTGGGGTCTGTTAGAGGTGGGTTCCGAGCGCCCAACCCAGAGAGGTGCCCCTCCAGCCCAGCCCCCCACCACACTGTGTCTGCTGGCCACTGCACCATGTGCACTTCCCTTCTCGGCAGGCCTCCCACCGTGCCACTTCCACCTGGAATTGTAACCACAAGCCAAAGTAAACCTTCCCTCCTTTATCCTGCTGTATATAGAAATGGGCAACTCTTCCAGATGGATTAAATGTATTCTGCAGAAAGAGATGGACATTAGTCTTTTGGGAACCGGGGATGGACTATAATCGTCCCCTGGTCCTTACGTGTTTGCAGTATGGTTAGAGTGGGAGGCAGAACACACTATTCTCATCAGCAGATTAGTCCACGGATGAATTCATAGCTGTCTTGCTCTTAGGAGGCAGAGCTTGCAAGTCACGGTGAGCTTGAGGGTTTGCTCGGGCATGCTACACTGTGTGTCCCTTCCTGCTCCTCCCTTTCCTGTTTCCTGGCCACCATGACATGAGCAGCTTTTCACCGCCCATGCCCCACTGCCATCCTCTTTCTGCTTTGGACCAGCTAAATAGACTAAACTGTGAGTCAAAATAAACCACTCCTCTAATTTGTGGGCAACAGGTATTTTGTCCCTGCAATGAGAAAGAGACTACGACAACAGTGTTCATTAAAGTCTGTTATTTATGTTAAAACATAATTCTTAAATAAATAAAAGTATTTTAACTTTCTCAATTTTAGTATTTCATCTATTAAGTATTGACAGACATAATGTGCACAACAAAACTTCTTTAGGTGCCTCAATGAATTTTTAGAATTCAAAGGTCAAAAAATTTGAGAAACACTGACAATGAATATGAAATTATCAGTTCAAATGATTTTTCAGTTCATACTTTGAAGATGTCATGTTACTGCATTCTTGAATCCAATGCCATTAAGGAGAAGTTTGTTACTAATTTTATTCTTGTTTCTTTGTGGTTAATTAGGTTTTTTTCCCTCCAGAAGCTTTTACGGTATTTTCTGGCTCTTAGTTCTTAATTTTATTAGAGTGTATTCTGGTGTAAGTTTCCTCTTATCTGTCCTACTTTGTAGTGTCTACATTTTATTTTATGCTCATTGGGGAAATTTTTTGCTATTTCTCCAAATATTTATTCTTCTTTACTGTTTCCTCTCTTTGATAGCTTACTATTTATTATACAGATGTTAGCAATAATCCTTTATCCTTTGTGACTTTTGTTTAAAGTTTTCTGTCCTTTTATTTTGTGCTAAGCAAGAGAAATTCTCAAGATAATCATGAACTTCTAGCTCATTCTTTGCCATGTGAGTTTTCTTCTTATTGAATAATTTTTGGTCTTTTTCTTGTAAAACATAACAAAAAGAGAAGATAATACATAAATAATACATATCCAATTGAACTTATCATCCTAAAGTGAATTCTCTTATTATCACTTTAAAATGTGACTGCACAGCCATGTGAACTGCATTAGAAGCACATTCTTTAATGTGCTGATGTCTCTGTCTGGAGAATTTCTAATTATTTTTAAGCCACATGTCCCACACTTTCATGATAAACTGGCTCCACACATTGCACAGCCTGATCTGATCACCACACGTCAAGAAACAGAACATTTTTCACACTTCGGGATCTCCCAGCACATCCTTTACCAACTGAAATCTCCTCCCTGCTAAAAGGATAATATCCAAAAATTTAAAAATAAAGAAGAGTTGGGAATGTGAAAAAAATAATAAAACAAATAAACAAAAGGATAATAACTGTTCTGACTTTTGTGGTAAACACTTCACTGTTTTTCTTATAATTGTTACCCCTGGGTATAATCTTAACTAGTATAGTTTTTCTTTTCCCTACCTTAGGGAATGTCTTACATTATGGCACATTCATAAAATGAGCTTTACAAAAACCATTAGGAGTTTTAATTGTGAACATTATAGGACATTCTGTTTTGATAATAAGATACCTATTATAATAGATCTGACTTCGGCCCCAAATCTCACCTTGAAGATGAAACATAGAAAAGAAGCATGAAAGCCAACAGTCACTATTAACAGTCACAAAGAGCTTGCAGAAAACAATGAAAACATGGCAAAGAGATCTTCCTTACTAAAGAGGGATATTTAGTAAAAGAATAGAACTTTCTACAACAGTTTTTCAAAGGCTATATCGGCAGCACTTTCTTTCAAAGGCTGCAGCTGCAGCTGTGTATGAATTTAATACTTCACTAATAATTACTAACAATTCAAGAGTTCCCATAACAGCATTGTACAAAGGAACCAAGATACAATTTCCAAGCAGCAGTAATCAGCAACTAAGTGAGAGACACTAGTAAGGGGTGAACGTAACCAATCTCACATTAGCTGAGATCAAGTCACCATTTGAGCTTTTCCTCCATTGTTTTACTATTTTAGTATTTTATCACTCTATTAGCATGTCCTTTCTCTTCTATCTCCACATACTATTTGTGCCTCTTTAATGACAAGGTCTTGCTACATTGCTGATTAGTCTGGAGACTTCTAAGCTCATATAACCTTCCTTCCTCAGCCTAAGTTGCTAAAATATTAGCATGTGTCATGGCATCTAGAGTCTGCTTCTTCTTTCAGGATAAATTAAATTCTCTTACCAACAATTATAAATTTATTAATTATCACTAATTTAAAATTCCAGAGGACATGTATTATAGGTTCATAGTGGTACATCAAACAGCATTTACGAGCTCATTACAAATGATCAAGGAGACTCTTACATTTTCCAAGAACATTATTTGAACAAAAAATAAAGTTTCTAGTTATGCATAAGCCATCCAGCAGAATGCTATGCTATATTAATGTTAAGAATATAATGTAACAGATGTAAAAGGTCAGGTACCACTTAGAAAAGCCAAAGTAATTCACTAACAGAGGTGTATGTCTGTGCTATTCTCATATTTCATTACTTCTGAGCTCATATCATGGAATAGAAATACTGGAATACATTTAAATGCTTTCTCTGCCTTCAATTTTAAATTACCTGCACTCTATAATATCTTCTTTAGTCCTCACAGTATTTTGAAAGCCATGCTATTTGCATTTTACAATGGCAAAATCATACTCTGGTTTCTCTTCAGATTGTATAAGTCTTTTTCATCTTTTAAAATGCAAACCAGAACATAGTTAGTAAAATATCCCCAAGTCACACAGACAAATAACTAATAGGGATATAAATTAACCACTCTTTTTTCTACTTTAGAACTTTTATAGAAAGTAATGGATCAAAAAGTTAGTAATCTGTGTACATCATAAATCTTAGAAAAAGAAATTACCTTCTAATAAAATTTTCAATCAAATTTTCACCTCCAGGGCCAGGGATTTAGCTCAGTGGTTCTGGTGCCTGCCTTGCAAATGCAAGGGCCTGAGTTTGATCCCCAGTAACCACATAAAACAAAGCCAGGCTTGGTGACACACCCACAAACAATTACTACTACATGCCATAGTGCCAGGTGTCATGCCTCATGCCTGTAATCCCAGCACTTGGAAGGCAGAGGCAGGAGGATTGCTGTGAGTTCAAGGCTTGCCTGGGCTACCTACTGTTCCCAGGGCCAGGCTGAACTACAAAAGAGTGAGACCCTGTCTAAAAAAAAAAAAAAAATCACCTCCAGTCAACTCTTGATCCTCACAGTCTGCAGAAAACAGAAAATATGTAAACTCCAAAAATCTTGGGAGTATGTCCAGTTTGCATCACAATTAATTTTCTTATTTGGTATTTTTAAAATATCAAGGTTGTAGAGAACAAATTCTATGAGTCCTGGTGTTAACTATTAGGAACCAGAGTTGGTATATTACATAAATTTTAACAGCTTGAGATATTAAATGTAGATTTAAATAGGATAACTCCTGAACTATTCAATTAGGTAAAAGTCCCAGGGTGTATTTTATTCTTCTTAGGAATACTGATTATGTATGTGTTGGATCTGTGCAACTAAGCTTCTTTGTATCCATATGTATCATCTTCCTGTTTGGTCTTATCTCTATTTTACTCTGTACTGGCATTTTCTTTCTTCTTTAAAAATTTAATTGAAATTTTTATTAGTACATTACATATACACATCATGATTGCATTCAACAATGGGAATTTGTACCAGTGTATGACACAACTTAATTCTCATTTTTTCACATACCCCTACCCACCCTACCACCCCCACTCCTATATACGTAAGCTTTCTTCCTTCCTTTGTTATAATCTCATTGTTTTTCCCCCTTCACCCCATTTTGCTTTGAGTATTTTCTATTTCACAATATATAACATACATTCTAGAACTCATTTACATCTTCATTTTCTCATACCAGAGAAAAGATACAATATTTACACATCTGTGACCTATTTCACTTATGAGGATGTCCTCAAGGTATGTCTATTTAAGTATACATGCTTCAAACTTATCATCTTTTATGGGAGAGTAATACTCCATTCTGTAGAAGAACCACAACATTTTTATCCAGTCTCCAGTTGATGGACATTTGGGTTGTTTCCAAGATTTAGCAATCACAAACTGGGCTGCTATAAACTTGGGTGCACACATGTCACTGTGATATGAATCTTTTAATTCTTTTGTGTATATACCTAGCAGAGGAATAGCAGGGTCAAAT
>PVIR01034607.1:0-17086 GCA_004026965.1 Petromus typicus | reverse complement strand
AAGGTGAAAGGGGACAATGTTGAGATTGTAACAAAAAAGTAAGGAAACAAATTTTATATATATGGGGGGGTGGTAGGGTGGGTGGGGCTATGGGAAAAAATGAGAATTAAGTTGTGTCTTATACTGGTACAAATCCCCATTTTGGAGTGCAATCATGATGTGTATATTTAATGTACCAATAAAGATAATTTAAAAAAATACCGACAGCATTCTTTACATATATAGGAAAAAAAATCCTAAAATTCATATGGAAACACAGAAAGCCCAAAATAGCCAAAGAAATTCTGAACAAAAATAGAAAATTTGAAAGTATCACAATCCCCAATTACAAATCATATTCAAGCCCAAAGTAAAACAACAACAACAACATGACATTCACAAGTAGACAGACCCCATAGAGGATGCAGAAGCAAAATCCACTCAGTTATATCTCTCTGACTCTGTTCAAAGAAGCCAAAAATACACACTGGAAATAAGACAAGCTCTTTAACAAATAGTGCTGAGAAACTGGATATCCATAATGTAGAAGATTAGATTCTCATCTCTTAATCTGTAGAAAAATTAATTCAAAGTGGATAAAAGATCTAGACATATGATGGAAAACTTTGAAGCTGCTAGAAGAAAACACAGAAGAAACACTGAAGCTATGGGCCCAGGCAAGGACTTCCTAAATAGGACTCTAATGGCACAAGAAGGAATAAACCAATAAGAATCCATCATATTAAAAAGAAAGGGAAACAAGTAATTAAGTAAAGAGACAGCCTCTAGAATGGGAGAAATCTTCACCAGCTATTCTTCTGACAGAGAATTGATATCTAGAATATGTAAAGAACTCAAAAAACTTAAAAATCAAAAAGCCCAATCAATAAACAGGTAAGTGAGTTGAATGGCTATATCTCAAAAGGAATACAAGTGACTTCTAAGTGTAGAAAAGCATGTTCAACATCTTTAGCTGTTAGAAGAATGCAAATCAAAACTATGAGATTCCTTCTTGTTCTGTCAGAATGGCTATCATCAATACAAAACCAAAAAAGCTGGCAAGGACGTGGGGAAAAAAGAACACTGCTGATGGGAAAGCAAATTAGTACAGCCACTGTGGAAATCAGTAGGGAGGTTTCTCAAAAACTAAAAATAGAGCTACAAGTTGATATAACTATACAGCTCCTTGGAATATATCTAAAGCAATTAAAATCAGCATACTCTAGGGATACCTACATATCTATACTTACTTATTGTGGCACAGTTCACAAAAGCCAAGCTAGGGAACCAGCCTAGAGGCCAGTCAATCAATGACTAGATAAAGAAAATACGGCATATATACACAGAGGACAATTATTTAGCTGCAAGGAAGAAAAAATTCTGTCATTTGCAAGAAAATGGATGAGTCTAGAGACCATCACATTGCATGAAATAAGACAAGACTCAGAAAGAGAAATACCACATGTCTGTAATACGTGGAATCTTAAAACAATGGCAAGAAAGTACAGAGAAGTCTGTTACAGGAGGGAGTGTGTGAGGGTGTATAGCTCAGGGGATGGATATGAGCAGAATATGCACATTAATCTCTCCATTCTAACATGGGCCATCTCCCCATGGCCCCCTTTGGCTTTTGGAGAGTCATATACACATTTGGGTGTTCTGCTCTGACTCATGCATTGGATAATCCATGAGTTTCCTAATACTGTGTGTGTGTGTGTGTGTGTGTGTGTGTGTGTGTGTGTGTGTGCGCGCGCGCACGTGCACATGTGTGCACGTCAAGCACACATGTTTATTTTGAGACAGAATCTTGTAATATAGTTCAGAGTGGTCTTGAGCTCACTATTTTGCCTAGGTAGGTCTCAACCTCATGGCTATCCTCTTGCTTTAGTTCCCAAGTGTTAGGATAATGCATATGCCACCATGTCTGGAGAAATTGCTAAACTTTTTTGACACAAGTTCATGCTGGCCTTGAACTCACTAAGTACCCCAGGCTGGCTTCACACTTGAAACAGTCGCCCTATTTTGGCCTCCTGGGTACTGAGCTTGCTAGTTTTGAGTGTGGTCCCGTACAAGAAATTTTTTGGTTCAGGCTTCATTTCAAGCTGTGTGTCCAATTTCACTATAAAATTCAGTACACCTAAAATTATTGCTGTATCTCTTGCAAGTGGAGATGCTATGTGCAAATATCGTAAGTCTCACAGCATGGGTACCAAGAGAGGTGAATAAATGGGACTAATAATTCAATCTCCAATAGCACCTGAAGGGAAGAGTAGAGGAAGACAAGAAGAGAAATGTGAGCATAAACCATGCTAATGCTCCAGGAGTTTAGATGTTCTTCCATAACAGTTGGGAAATTCAGCAGGGAGTTTCTGGACACTGAAAACCTGAGCGTTGTTATCCCTATTACAGTTGCTTAACAACATTTGTCACTTGATCTCTAGAAATGTGGAGCTCCTGGTTCCCTATGTCTTAATTCCAGCCCAGGTAGAAGTAATAAACTTGTTCATCAAACTCATCTTTACTCTCTTCGGAGAACTTTTCACAAATTCCTCAGAAAGATTTTGGGTTTCCTTTTCCCTGTGCATCTTGTGGGAAACATCTTTAAGTTCTTATCATTGTTAGTGTGGAAAGAGCTTCCACATATTGAACACTGTCTTGGTTACCTCTCCTTGTTAATACACAATACCTAACACCACAAGTTAAAGAGGGAAAGTTTATTTTGGCTCACAGTTTAGAGAGCTTTCAGGCATTTGATGGATGACTCCAAGGAAGGGTGGTGTAACAGAGGGGCATCGCAGAGCAGAAATAGTTCATGGTTGGCAGAAGGCAGCAAAGCAATTAAGTAGTGAAGAAAGTAAGCAGCAAATGACCGGAAACAACAGCAGCTCTGTTTCTGTCCCTTCTATCTTACCAAGCTACCACCCAGGATGAGGAAGCTTTAATCCTAGCTTTGCACCATGAATCAATCTCAGCATCACAGCCATAAGTCCAGCAGCACACATCCTATACCCAGCCACCTCCAAAATTCCTATGTATGACTGTGTGTATAATAATAAATATAATAAATATATATAAATATATAATAAATATATATATATATAATATAATAAAATTTCTCATTAATGGTGACAATGATTTTGATTTGGTTCTCATTCAATTTCATTTGCCATCAGAATATAGAAAGAACTAAATTTGTAAACTGATGTACTACTTTTCTGATCATTTAAAAACTGTAATTCTATTGTTTTTTGTCTTCTCTTGCTTTTGTGGAAAAGAGTCTTTTATTTTATTACTTAGACTATTGTTCCTTTGAAAGTAATAATATATTTATCTAACAACTTAATATTTCTCTTTATCTTTAGTATTTAATAATTCCATGATTTTTCTATGTTGCTTCTAGTTGGTTTTTTTTTTTTAATTCCTTGTAATTTGAGTTAATAAGTTTTTTGCATCTATGGTGTCTTATTTTTCATCACTTTAGGACAATTATTGGCCAGTAATTCATACTATCTTATTTTGGGCTTTTGGTTTTGAAGAACTTATTTCAACCTTTCTTTTTTTCTGTTTCAAACTTTCAACAATATTATATTTTGTGTTCTTTGAGTTTTAAACATCAAGGTACTAAAAAGTAGGAGTTTTCAATTAGAAGGCATTTTCCCCTTCTTTCTGTAAATTGTAATTAACAGTGATTTGCCTGCTTTTCCTGCCCACTAAGTCTTTCTGTTTCACTGGATACTTTTCTGTTTTGTTGAATACTCCCAATGACTCCCTCTCCCTCCTCCTAACCTTCTCCCTCTCCCTCTCCTTTTCTCTCTCCCTGTAGTGGATAAGTAAACTGGTTGCATTTGTTTGATAGACATGGCAGAATTTTTTGTGGAAGTTTAAAATCCAAGGTTTCTAATTTGACACTACTTGGACTTGAGGTATAAGAGGTAAGACTACATAGTAGCCCTTTGTCTGAGAAACAGCTGGTAAAGATTCTTTCCCATATTGTTGGTTGCATTTTTGCTCTGTTGGTGGTTTCTTTTGCTGTGCAGAAGCTTTTTAACAGAATGAGGTCCCATTTGTTGATTTCTTCTGCCAATTCTCATGCTATAGAGGTTTTATTCAGGAAGTCTTTCTCTAAGCCAATGTCTTCAAGAGTTTTATCTAACCTGTCTTGCATCAGGTTCAGTGTCTGTTTTAATATTTAGGTGTCTTATCCACTTTGATTTTAGCTTGGTACGTGGTGAAAGAGATAGATCTAACTTTAGTCTTTGGCAAGTTAAAGCCCAGTTTTTCCAGCACAATTTGTTAAAGAGGCTATCTTCCCCCACTGAGGATTTTTGGCTCCTTTGTCAAAGATGAGGCGACTCAGTTTATCTGGAGTTTTTTCTGGACCTTCTAATATACTCCACTGATCCTCAAATCTTTACTTTGCCAGTACCATGCAGTTTTTATCACAGTGGCTTTATATTATAGTTTCAGGTTCAGGATCGTAATATCCCCCCCCCCCATGTCCCTGTTGCTTAGAATTGCTTTCACTATTCTAGGTCTTTTGTGGTTCCAGATGAAAGTTTGGACTCTTTTTCTCTAGATCTATGAAATATGCTGTTGGAATCTATATAGTAGTTGTGGGAAAATAGCCATTTTGATGATATTGGTTCTTCCTACCCAGGAGAAAAGTATGTCTTTCAATTTTTTGATATCTCCTCCCACCTCTTTTTTCAGAGTGCTGTAGTTTTCAGAATAAAGGGCTTTCACTTAAAACAATCAGCCCACCCAAATTTAAAGACCCAATTCAAAAATGGGCATCTGAAATGAACAGATACTTTTCAGAGGATGAAGTAAGAGTAGCTAAGAAGTGTATGAAGAAATGCTCAACATCCCTGGTCATTTGAGAGATGCAGATGAAAACAATACTGAGATTTCATCTCACTCCACAAAGAATGGCTGTTATCTCAGAATTAGCCAGCAACAAATGTTGGTGATGCTGCAGAGATAAAGGAGCCCTTCTCTACTCTTGATGGGAGTGTAGACTCGCACTACCTCTGTGGAGATCAGTGTGGAGATTCCTCCAAAAGCTAGGATTGGAGTCATTTGACCCAGCCATTGCTCTGCTAAGTATATACACAAAGGAATTAAAAGATTCACATCACAGCGACATATATGCACCTTTGTTTATAGCAGCTTAGTTAGTGATTGCTAAATCTTGGAAACAACCAAAATGTCCATCAACAGGAGACTGGCTAAAGAAGATGTGGTTCTTTTATAGAATGGAGTATTATTCTGCCATTAAAAATTATAAGATTAAGTCATTCATACTAAAATGGATGTATCTTCACAACATCCTCATGAGTGAAATAAATATATCACAGATGTGTAAATATCATGTCTTCTGTCTGGTATGAGAAAAGGAAGATGTAAATGAGTTCTAGTATATATAGTTGATATTGTGAAATAGAATATATTTAAATGGGAAGAGGGTATAAAGGTAAATAATGGGGGGAAAAAGAATGTGATAGTAATACAAAAAGGAAGCAAAGCTTATGTATATAAGGGATCAGGAGGTTGCAGGGTGGGTGGAGGATGGCAAAAAAATGAGAATTAAGTTGTGTCATATCCTGGTACAAATTCTCCATGTTGAATGTGATGATGATGTGTATTCATAATGTACCAATAAAGATTTGAATTTCTTTTTTAAAAAAAAGAGGCAAGAATAACTGGGCATGGTGGTGCAGGCCCAAAATTCCAGCACCCTGGGAAAGGCTGAGGCAGGAAGGTAGCAAGTTTGGTGTATTCTAGTTAAGTTGGCAACTTAGTGAGCCACTGTCTGAAAATCAAACATTGTAAAGAGGCTGGGGATGTAGCTCAGTGGGAAAACCCTATATTAATACCCAACACTGAAAAATAAAAGATGCAAAATGGAACTTTTTTGGAACTTTCTCTGAAATTAGCTTCCTTTCTTTAAATATAGAAGAAAAGATTATCCATAGTGGTAAGATTTGTGAAAAATGTCATAACTTTTCCTTCAATGTGTCCTGTTAAATTTCTTTGTATCCTATATTGGCCCTCAGCCTTCCTTGCGGACATCATGGCTTGCCTTCTTCTTAGATGTCAGTAAAGTTTGGCATTATCTCTATAATTATTCTTTTGTTCCAATTTTCCTTTCCACTTGCTTTCCTCCTCTGCTTCTTTCTGAGACAGGGTTTTGCTGTCTTACCCATGTTGGCCTTAACTTGCAATCCTCCTGCCTCAGCCTCTGAAAATCTGGGATTACAGATCTGTGTTGCCATGCTTGACAGTCTCTTTTCATATTTCCCACCTTCCGTCTCATGGCTTTGATAATGATATGTTTACTGATTGTCTTTGAATTTCACATCTAACTCAGAATGCTTTTGCCAATTTGTATGTGTGTGTATATATATAATTATATATAATATATTATATATTATATGATATATAGTATATAATATATTATATGATATATAGTATATAATATAGTATATACTGTATATTATATATTATAATATATAATTATATTATATAAACTTATATTATACGTGTAATTATATTATATAATTTTATATATATATATATATATATATATATATATATATATATAGGCAATTACTGACTACTTCCACCTCCAATATTAGCGAATAGCTGCCTTGTCATGTTATTTGCCAAGTCAAAATCTATGTGTCTTCTTTATTTTGAAGGCTGGGGTTTAAACCCAGGGCTTCATACATGCAAGGCAAGTACTCGACTACTAAATTATACCCCCTGACTCACACTTTTTTGTTGTCGCTATCTATTTTGTTTGTTTCAACAACTTTATTGAGTTATAATTTACGTGTTGTACCACTTACCTTTTTTAAAATCATAAAAGCAAAAAGTTTATTCATGTTTGGAACTACATATCACTACCATGAGGAAGACTTTTTCAATCCAGGGTGTAATCCAGTTAAAATGGAACATAAAACATTTTTAATACATTAGAATCACTGCCACATATTATTTTCATGATTCAGTCAGTTTCAGAATCACATACAATACAAAAAAGTGTAAGGAGGGCACCCTTATCCCACAGGGTGAAATATACAGTACTGAATCCTGAAATCTGAATGCATCACAGTTAGCATACTAAAAGTATGCTTAGTTTTTTGCATGATTACTAACAAGATGAAGGACATTCAAAATGTTTTTTCAGTATTTACAACAATTTTATGGATCCTGTGTTAAATTAAGACCCAGTGTTTCCACTTTCAGATTTTTAAAAGTTGCAAATGCAACCCTGATTTTTTCCTTTGAAAGGTTATAATGTACATTACATTTTATGAAGGGAAACAAAGTTAATTACAAGATGCAAAAAGATTAGAGGCAAACTACACCGTGAGTATTGTTCAAAGGTAGTAAGTGAGCACTTTAAGCTACAGAACATGTTGAAATTCTGTTAGTTTGTGTAAGTTTGCATGAGGTAATAAAGCTGTGTTTTGATTGAAGAGATGTATAAATACTCTTTTGCTACACTATTCACAACACTCCAGAGAACAAGGCCTTTGTGGATGCCCAGAGGACATAGAAAACCTTGACAAGTTGGTGCAGCACCCAGTGCACACCATGAAACCCCGATGATCTTGTTTTCATCTCCACCAGTCTCAGAACAATTTGGATACATTCTCCCATCATTGAGCAGACTCTGTGCACTGGTGCTTTCAGAGAGAGAGAAAAGAGGCCACCAGGCTCTGATCTAAGTATAACAAAAGATATCAGAACACAAACGTGATGGGGGAAGGTTCTTAAACACAGCCGTCATTAACAGAGATAGCCAAACAGCTCTTATTCCAATCCAATAATGACATAAAAGAAAAAGTCTGTGATAGAACAATGAAAGAAGTTCAAGTTAGGTGAGGTGGATCTTTGCATCTGCTCTAACAGTTGAGTTTAGCATATATTGTTTTTCTTATTCTTAAGGCCAAATAATTGGCAACTGTGAAACCATTAATGTAAAGTATTGATAATACATTATGATAAAATAGCTACCGGACTGTCAACAATGTTAAATCTTCTCCTAACTGAATAAGTGCTTTTAAACAAAAACATTGTATATTTTAAGTATAAATACAAATGATTATGATTCCTTAAAAAACAGATTTACCAAGTACTCTAATAAGACAAGGTTTTACAGTACAGCTGTAGATGGTGGGCTATAGAACCTCTTTCCTTTTCCTCCTATTACTCTGAATGCACTCATCAAGACATGTCAACTCAAGGAAGACGGTGGCCAGGGATTAGTTAGAGGTAGCCAAATTCACCCTTCCTGGACCTTTTGTAGGAAAAGTCACAGAAGATGGAGTAGTTGCATCTTGCCAGCCTCCTTTTGCATTTAAATTATGTGGACTGTGCAGTGAGTTTCCTCAAGGACATCACTGTAGCCTCCCATCTGATTGATAACATGATGGACAGTATCCACCTGTGATTGCACATTGGCTCTGACTTGAGACCCTTGGTGAGAATCCCCATTTAGACTCCTTGTGTTCATGAACATGACCCCACAATTTGGGAGGTTAAAAAAAAAAAAAAACAGAAGAACCACAATTTGGCATGGTGGGTAAATTGGTCTGGTTGTTCTGCACAGTTGAGGCCACTGTGTGTGTGGCTCTCATAGCTGTCAGAGGTTGGCTTCTTCCTAAAACTTTTTGATATTCTTCTTGAGAATTGAACCTGATTCATTTATTGCCAAACCAGTTAAATACCTGGGACACTGTGATGTTGCATTTCTTGGCCAGCTCCTCTTTGGCTTCTTCATTGGAGTAGGGATTGCTGAGGTGTGAGTAATACTATTCATTCAAGATATCTGTGGTCTATTTACTGAAGTTACACCTTTTCTGTCTGGCCTCAAGGAACCTTGACCTTACAGTCATAACTGCTTCACAAGTGCTTTTTTTGAGCTGCATCTGAATGGAACTAAATTTTCGAAGCTGATGCCCACCATTCATTCTTTCACTCTCTTTTGGGGAAATGGGGCGTGTTCTACTCTGTTCTCAGAGAAGGTTCATCATGTGTGTAGTGAATTCATTACATGCCTGCTCATATTTCTCCCATTCTTTGATAGATTTGTCTGATCTGGATCAATTTGTTCCTGTAATCTGAGTGTTCGGTAGTGTTATTTGAAGTACCTTAGAGGCTGCTGCAGCTATAGCTGCTGACACCAAACCTCCACCTTTCTCATTACCTGAAATCCCTTCTTCCAAAAGCATATTGTCCAGTCTTATTAACTGTGGATTGGGAGGGTCTTCCTCCTGGGTGCCTCTGATGCTGAAGCTGGTTTTCTCTGATTTCCCATGGGGTGTACCACTCCCCCCTAAAGGTGTGTGATTCAGTGTAATGGTTTTTGGTCCATTACATTAATTTTTTAAAATGTTGACAGATTATATAACATGAAATGTGCCATTTAAGTAATTTTAAATGGTTAATTCAAAACTACATAAAAAGTACCTGCCTTTACTGTACAGGTACAATCATCACTATCATTTTCAAACATTTTCTTAACCCCAACAGAAACTCTGTAAGCATTGAAGAAATGCTCCCTATTCCTCCCTTCCCCCAGACCCTGCTAATTGTTATTTTACATTCCTTTTTTATGACTGTGCCTATTTCAACTACTTGGTGTAAGTTGAGTTATACAACATTTGTCATTTGAGGTCTGGCAAATGTTACCTATAGTACTTAAAAGATACACTCACACTGTAGAATATATTATAACCTCATTCCTTTGTGTAGCTAAGTAATACTCTGTTGGACATACATACTACCTTTTGTTTGTCCAATTTTGCTTTGCTAGACCTTTGTGTTGTTTGTTGGACACTGTAAATAATATCACTGTGAACACTGTGTATAAATATCTGTTCAAGTTCCTGTTTTGAATTATTTTGGGTACATATCTAGGAGCTGTTGCTGCATAATATGGTAATTTCATGCCTAACTTGTCTGGCAAACTGCCTCATTGTTTTCTTTAGCAGTTGTACAGCATCAATTAACTTTCCTGTTAGCAATGTACAAGGCTTTCAGGTTCTTTGCATTTATACTAACACTTGTTATTTGTTTCCTTTCATTATAGTCACCCTAGTAGATATAAAGGAACATTTCACCATGGCTTCCCTTTGGATTTGCCTAATGAGAAATAATACCAAGCATCTTTTCTTGTGCTTACTGATCATTGATGTAACTTCTTTTTATTTATTTGCTTAATTTTTATTGTCTTCAATTGCACATTTATTTTATTTTATTTATGGTTTTTTTTTGTTTTTTTTTTTGTTTGTTTGTTTTTTGAGACAGGCTCTCACTTTGTAGTTCAGGCTGGCCCTGAGCTCAGCCTCCAACTCACATCACAGCAATCCTCCTGCCTCTGCCTCCGAGTGCTGGGATTACAGGCGTGAGCCACCACACCCAGCACTGTGGTATGTGGTACTGACTGCTGCTGGGCATGAGTCTCCACACCCAGTATGGTATATGGTTACCGGGGATCAAACCCGGGCCCTTACGCTTGCAGGACAGGCGTCTAAACCACTGTGCTAAATCCTCAGCCCTGCATTTATTTAAATTTATATTGGAGGGCCGGGGATATAGCTAAAAAAAAATTATATTGGAAATTATACCATAATCACTTGTCTGTAATAAACTATGAACTTCTTGAAACTGGATAGTGTTTTCCTCATTTTGTATTTTTTTTCCTTTATTGAGTTTATTGGTACATTTTTGGCATATATTACGATCACATTCATCATCGAGGATTACTTGTACATAATGTATCTTTTTTAAATTCACTTTTTCTGTACATTTTTTGCATACATTATGATCACATTGAACACTGAGAATTTGTACCAGCACATGACACATCTTAAACTCAGTTTTCCCCTTTCCCTTGCCCTCCCTACAACCCTCACCCCCTAAATGTAAGTTTGTTTCCTTTTTTTTTAACTATCAGATTTTTTATGTCACTTCTTTACTTTTCCATATATTGATTCTTATTTTCCCTATTCCCCTGCCCTCCCTTCAACTAGCAGCCCCTATACACTTTGTTTCAATTTTTCATTTTTAACCATCAAATTTTTTATTTTCCTTCTTTCCTTTTTCCTGCTCCCCTAGTTCCCCTTTCCCTTTGAGTATTTTCTTCCTATTTCACAATAACTATAATACATTTTGGACCTCATTCACCTTCAGTTTCTCACACTAGAGAAAAGGTACAGTATTTCTCTATCTGTCTCCTATTTATTTCACTTATGAGTATGGCTGCATGGTGCAACCACTTAATTATGAGTGCCTCTAATTTATCATTTTTATGCCTGAGAAATACTCAATGTATATAAAAAAATGATATCTTCTTTATCCTGTCTCTAGTTGCTGATTATTTGGGCTGTTTCCAAGGTTTAGCTATTACAAACTGTGCTGCCACAAACATGGATGCACATATATCACTATTGTATGATGTTTTTAATTCTTTCACGAATACGCCCAGCAAAGAAATAGCACAGTCAAATGGGACCTCTAATCCTAGCTTGGGAGAAATTTCTACACTGATTTCAACAATAGTTGCATCAGTCTACATTGCTTCCAACAGAGGAGAAAATTTCCTTTCTCCACACAGCCCCACCAGTATTTGTCATTGGTTGATTTCTTGATCACAGCTATTCTTTTTGGAGTGAGATGAAATCTCTTTTGAATGACCAGTGATGTTGAACATTCTTTCATGCTTCTTTGCCATTCTAATTTCTTTTTCTGAAAAATGCCTGTTCAATTCAGATGCCTATTTTTGAATTGCCTCTTTACATTTGCTGAGTCTGATGTTTTAAACTTCTTAATCTATTCAGAAAGTAGACCTATATCAGAGAAACAGCTCACAAAAGTTTTTCCAACATTATAGGTTGTCTTTTCTCTCTGTTGGTGATTTCTCTTGCTGTACAGAAGCTTTTTAATGAGACCCCAGTTGTTGACTCTTTCTGCAGGTTCCTGGGTTACTGAGGTATTGTTCATGAAGATTTTCCCTACTTTTGTCTCCAAGAGTTTTGCCTAACCTATATTCCAGCAGGCTTAGTGTTTCTGTTTTAATATTTAAATCCTTAAACCATTTTGATTTCAGTTTAGTGCATGGTAAAATATGTAAATCTAATTTTAATATTTTGCTGGTTGACCCAATTTTTCTAGCACCATTTATTAAAAAGGCTCTTTTCTCCAGTGCGCTGGTTGGCCATTTTGTCAAAGATAAGGTAACTTAGCATGTCTAAATTGTTTCTGCATCTTCTAGTCTGTTTCTCTGATCCTTGGGTGTGTTTCTTTACCAGTATCATGTTGTTTTTATCACAGTGGCTTCTGTATAGTTTCAAATTGAGGATCATAGTGCCCCCTGTCATGTCTTTTGTGTAGAGTTTCTTTTGCCATTCTAGGTCTCTTCTGGTTCTAAATTAATAATTGAAGTATTTGAAGCCCCCAGAAAACAATCTCCACCCTAGATTGATATATCCTACAAAACTGTCTTCCAAAGTAGACAAGGAAATAAAATACTTCCATGCAACAAATATCTCAGAATCTCATGAATACCAAGCCAGAACTCCAAAAATTTCTAAACAATATCTTAGATAAAGACAATGAGGCTCACAATTCCATGAGGCCTCAAAGAGTGAAATCAATGGATAAGGCAAGGAACTAAATAGAAAAAGGGAGGGAACAAAGAATAAAAGAATCAACAGGAAAATGCCATGGCTGAGATAAATCAGTATATATCAGTTATAACCATTAATGTTAATGGCCTCAATGCACCAATTAAAAGAAACAGACTGGTAGAATGGATTAAGAAGCAGATTTAACAAAGTGCTAAATATAAGAGACACACCTAATTCAAAAAGAAATCCATAGATTGAAACAAAAAAGATGAAAAGCAATTCTGCATGTGACAAGAACCCAGAAAAAAGTAGGACTATCTTATTTGAAGACAAAGTAAATTTCAAACCAAAACTAACTAAGAGAAACAAAGAAAGTCACTACATCCTCATAAGAGAACAACCCAAGTGATGACATTTATAAACATTTATGTGCTAGATTCTATTACACCCAACTACATAAAATAAATATGAATGGATGGGAAAAGTCAGATAAGCACTAAGACAATAGCAGTGGATGACCTCTACCTCACTGTCACAAGTAGATCAACTAAACAAAAATAATCAGCAACGAAATACTAGAACTGAACCAAACTTCTCAACAAATGGACTTAATAGATGTCTATGGAGTTGTACCCCACAAAATCAGAATATATATTCTTCTCATTGCATATGGGTTATTCTCCAATATAGGCCACATGTTACTTCATAGAACATATTTAAATAAATGCAAATGAACTGCAGTTACCCCCATACACTGTCAGACCATAGAGCCTTAAAATTGGAGATCAATAGCAAAAGAAATTCTAACAACCTCACAAACACATGGAAATTGAACAATGGTCTCCTGAACAACCAATGAGTCACAGAGGAAATTAAAGGAGAAACGGGACAGTTTCTACAATTAAGTGATAATGGCAGTACAACACACTGGAATCTGTGAGACACATTCAAAACAGTTCTATGAGGGAAATTTATTTTTTTAAAATTATCTTTATTGGTACATTATGAATAAACATGATAATCGCATTCAACACTAAGAGTGTACCAGAATATGACATGACCTGATTCTCATTTTTTCCCTTTTTGCCCGGACCTGAAACCCCTGCTCCTATATACACAATCTTTGTTTTCTTTTTTCTTTATCATTACCACATTCATTTCCCCCTCATTATTTACCCTTATACTCTTTCCTTTTAAATATTTTCTACTTTGCAATAGCAACTATATATACTACAACTCATTTACAACTTCATATTCTTATACCAAAGAAAAGATATGATACTTACACATTTGTGACCTGTTTATTTCGCTTATGAAGATGTCCTCAAAGTACATCTGTTTGAGTATGGATGACTCAATCATCATTTTTAATTGCAGAGTAATACTCCATTCTATAAAAGAACTACATCTTCTTTATCCAGTCTGTAGTTGATGTACATTTGGGTTGTTTCCAAGACTTAGCAATCACAAACTGAGCTGCTATAAACAAAGGTGCACATATGTTGCTGTGATATGAAGCTTTTAATCACTTTGTATATATACCTAGCAGAGCGATGGCTGGGTCAAATGGGACCTCCAGTCTAAGTTTTTTGAGGAATCCCCACACTGATCTCCACAGAGGTAGTGCAAGTCTACATTCCCACCAGCAGTGGAGAAAGGTTCCCTTTTCTCCGTGGCCTCACCAACATATGTTGATGGCTAATTCTGACAGGGCAGCCATTCTTTGTGGAGTAAAATAAAATCTCAGTGTTGTTTTCATCTGCATCTCTCGAATGACTAATGATGTTGAGCATTTCTTCATATACTTCTTAGCTTCTCTTACTTCTTCCTCTGAAAAATATCTGTTCATTTTAGATGCCCATTTTTGAAATGGGTTTTTTAATTTGGGTGGGCTGATTTTTAAAAGCTCTTTATATATTCTAGTTAGTAGCCCTTTGTCTGAGGAACAGCTGGTAAAGATTTTTTCCCCACATTGTTGGCTGCCTATTCGCTCTGTTGGTGGTTTCCTTTGTTGTGCAGAAGCTTTTCAAAAGAATGAGGTCCCATTTGTTGATTTCTTCTGCAAATTCTTGTGCTATAGAGGTTTTATTCAAGAAGTCTTTCCCTAAGCCAATATCTTCAAGAGTTTTACCTAACCTGTTTTGCAACAGGCTTAGAGTGTCTGTTTTAATATATAGGTCTCTTATCCACTTTGATTTTAGCTTGGTACATGATGAAGGAGCTACATCTAATTTTAGTGTTTGGCAAGTTAAAGCCTAATTTTTCCAGCACCATTTGTAGAAGAGGCTATCATTCCTCCATTGAGGAATTTTGGCTCCTTTGTCAAAGATGAGGGGGCTCAGTGTATCTGGAGTAGTTTCTGGATCTTCTAATCTACTCCACTGATCCTCAGGTCTGTTACTTTGCGAGTACCATGTAGGTTTTATCACAGTGATTTTATAGTAGAGTTTCAGGTTTGGGGTTTTAATACACCCCACAATGTCCCTGTTGCTTAGAATTGCTTTTGCTATTCTACGTCTTTTGTGGTTCCAGATGGAAGTTTGTATTTTTTTCTCTAGATTTGTGAAATATGCTGTTGGGATTTCAATTGGGACTGTGTTGAATCTGTATAGTAGCTTTGGGAGTATAGCCATTTTGACAATATTGGTTCTTCCTACCCAGGAGCAAAGTATGTCTTTCCATTTTTTGATATTATCTTCTACCTCCTTTTTCAGAGTGCTATAGTTTTCAGAGTAGAGGTCTTTCACCTCCTTTGTTAGATTGATTCCTAGATTTTTTTTTTTTTTGGTGCTATTGTGAAAGGGACTAACTCCTCAATTTCTATCTCAGTGGGTCTACTGTTTGTGTATACGAAGGCTATTGATTTTTGGACGTTGACCTTGTAACCAGCTACGCGGCTAAATTTGGCAATTAGGTCCAGCAGTTTTTTAATTGAGTTTTTAGGATCCTCTAGATAGAGTATCATATCATCAGCAAATAATGACAATTTAACTTCTTCTTTTCCTATCTTTATTTCTTTTATTTCTTTCATTTGCCTAATTGCTATGGCTAATATTTCAAGAACTATATCGAACAGAAGTGGTGAGAGAGGACATCCTTGTCTTGTTCCTGATCTTAGTGTGAAAGGTTTCAATTTTTGACCATTTAGTATGATGCTGGCTGATGGTTTCTTCTAGACAGCTTTTATTAGCTTGAGATACAGACCATCTATTCTGATCTTCTGTAGGGTTTTGAACATAAATGGGTGTTGTATTTTGTGAACTGCTTTTTCTGCATCAACTGAGATGACCATATGACCATATGGTTTTTGTCTTTGAGTCTGTTAATATAGTGTATAACATTTATTGATTTACTTATGTTGAACCATCCTTGCATCCCTGGGATGAATCCAACTTGGTCAGGGTGTATAATCTTTTTGATAATTCTCTGTATTCTGTTTCCCAGGACCTTATTGAGGATTTTTGCATCGATGTTGATTAGGGATATTGGCCTATAGTTCTCTTTTTTGATTGGGTCTTTCTCTGCTTTTGGAATCAGGGTAATGGTTGCTTCCAGGAATGAGTTTGGGAGTACTACTTCCCTTTCAATTTCATTAAAGAGTTTAAGAAGTAGAGGCACTAACTCTTCTTTCAAAGTTTTATAGAATTCAGCAGTAAAATCATCAGGTCCAGGGCATTTCTTTGTTGGCAAGTTTTTAATTATATTTTCAATTTCACAGATTGATTTTGGGGTATTTAACATTTCTATATCTTCTTTATTCAGCTTTGGGAGTTCATATGTGTCTAGATATCTATCCATTTTTTCTACATTTTCCATTTTATTAAAGTATAGATTTTCAAAGTAGGTGTTTATTAGCATCTGGACTTCCTCTGGATTGGTAGTAATTTCTCCGTTCTCATTCGTAATAGCATAGATATGAGCCTTTTCCTTCCTTTGTTTAGTAAGGTTGGCTAAGGGTCTATCCATTTTGTTTATCCTCTCAAAGAACCAACTTTTCAATTTGTTGATTTTTTGTATTGTCTTCTTAGTTTTTATTGCATTAATTTCTGCCCTGATCCTTATAATTTCTTGTCTAGTGTGAGCTTTGGGTTTTTCTTCCTTCTCTATTTGTAGTCACTTGAGGTTCAGCCTTAAATTATTTATTTGAGCTTGCTCCGTTTTCTGGATGTAGGCCTTCACTGCTATGAGTTTTCCTTGTAGAACTGCTTTCATTGTGTCCCATAAATTTCTATATGTTGTATTGGGGTTATCGTTTAGTTGTAAGAATTGTTCAATTTCTTCTCTAATTTCTTCTGTGACCCATTGGTTGGTCAGCAGAGTGTTGTTCAGTTTCCATGTGTCTGTGAGGATTCTGAGTTTTCTTTTGCTATTCAGCTCCAATTTCAGGGCACTGTGGTCTGACAGAATAAAAGGGATAACCTCAGTCCCTTTGCAGTGGCTTAAACCTGTTCTATGAAAGAGCACGT
>PVIR01034606.1:0-17136 GCA_004026965.1 Petromus typicus | reverse complement strand
TGTGGTTACCGGGATTGAACCTGGGCCCTTGTGCTTGCAGGACAGGCGCCGGTCACTAAATTTATTTTTCTTGATTAAAGCAACTCATGAACTCTTTTTCCAACTTGTGCTGTGAGTAGCAACCTATATCTCTGCAACCCTTGTATGGTTTAGCACGTGTAGGGTGCCAGGATGAGACGCATGCTCAACACAGAAATAAACTTCCCTTGAATGGATGTCTGGCGTGTAGGAGAGAAAATGTAGTCTAGTTGTGCCTGGTAAGCTCTGGAGGATTTCAAAAGAAAGCCACCATTTGGAAGTAAAAAGAGTTGATTTATGTTCATCTTTTAAAACCAGACCGTGGAGCCTGACCCCATGTCACCAGTCTTTACGAAACTTGGTGCTGGACATTGTGCCAGGTCTGTGACACCACTGCCAAAAATGTGTCATGTAACAAAGGGAAGGAGACAGTATAGAAGAGTCAAAGCAGCACACAGAAGATCGCAGGAGGATGGAGGGACATTCAGCCTAAGGAAATCCACTCACACGAACAGTGAGCATCGGTAGAGCTCTTCGGTCCCATAATGAGGTCTGTGAAGATGACTCAAGTCTTCAGAGGCCTCCGCTGCACCATCAGCGCTGCCCCACAGCTCGTCAGAGGCCACGTTCACAACTTCAAATTGGACAGAGACGAAACTGGCCTCTGTGCTGTGACAAATTTAGAAATAGCTGGAACAAGGAAAAATGATGATTGTATAGACACATTAATCAAGATTCTGAATTTTTTTTCTCTGAGTGCAGAGACCTCATAGAATCAATTAACTAATATTTATTGGTGGTTTGAAAGCAAGACAAAGTGATCGGTGCCTTAATGGAAATAAGGATGTTGCTGAGTTGGCAAGACCAGTGCCCCTGAGAGCTGAGGTGTCTCCAGAAGTGTTTAATTCTGGAAAGATATACACTGGGACATTGAGGGGCCGGGGTTGGAAGAGGGAAAAATAGTCTGAACTGGAGAATTATGATACGTCACAGAGGAACTAAAAAAT
This sequence comes from Petromus typicus, assembly GCA_004026965.1. Lineage (NCBI taxonomy): Eukaryota > Metazoa > Chordata > Mammalia > Rodentia > Petromuridae > Petromus > Petromus typicus. Next base: position 16,111 of record PVIR01034606.1, on the reverse strand, counting down.
GACCCAAGGTCTTTCTTCTGAGTAAGAATCACTGAATCTTTAAAATGCTTGTCCTGAGAGATAACTTAGGAAAAGAACAGAAGAAAGGAAGAAAAGAATTATCAGTTTAAATAGGTAAAATGTTGACTCGCAAAGAATTTCAGCTAATAAAACCAAAGATTGACTCTTTCCATAGCATCCAAAGACTCAAGTTAAAACTTAAAATGGAAATAAATTTTGAGATTCACTTCTAAATCTTCTCTCCTAAGACATGAAACAATATCATAAGTACCCAACTGATGAATGAATTACTTACATTCTTGGAGAACTATTCATAAGTCGGATGCATTTGTATGCTGACAAAGTGAGTCTTCTATAGTACCCTTGTGAAAGGGCATAACTGGAATGTTCACAATTCAGGTTGCTGTGTAGCCTCTCAGCAAGGATGAAGTGGCCACAGAGTCTTGGTGGGCTGTGGCTCAGAGTTGCTGTCAAAGGACACATGGGGAGGAATATCAAATACAAGCTAAGTCACCCTCATCCAAAGTACTCGGACCAGAAATGCCTCTGAGTTCAGAAATCTTAGGATTTGGGCATGTTTGCACAGACATATTAAGATGCCTTAGGAACAAGGCCCAAGTTTAATAATAAAATTCATTTCTGTTTAATCTGTACCTCATAAACATAGCCTAGAGGTGGTTTTATACATTATTTTCAATAATATTATACATAAAACAAAGTTTGTCTACATTCATCTCTCAGGCTTGTAGTATCGTGTCAGCCTTCAAAATGTTTTGGGACAGGGGAGTTAGCTCAGTGGTTCTGGTGCCTGTCTCGCAAGCGCAAGGACCCGGGTTCGATTCCCGGGTAACCATATAACAATACTGGGTGTGGAGACCCACACCCAGCAGCAACCAGTACCACATATCACAGTGCCGGGCGTGGTGGCTCACGCCTGTAATCCCAGCACTCGGGAGGCAGAGGCAGGAGGATTGTGATGTGAGTTTGAGGTTGAGCTCAGGGCCAGCCTGAACCGCAAAGCGAGACCCTGTCTCCAAAAACCTAAAAAAAAAAAAAAAAAAAAAAAAAAATATATATATATATATATATATATATGTATATATATATATATATATATATATATATGTATATATATATATGGGACACCACTGGACATATATATATGTTTTGGATTGTAGAGCACTTTGGATTTAAGATTCTCCAATTAGGGTTGTTAAATTTATATGGAAAGGAGGCAGGCAGAGCTTCCTCTGGTGCCTGATTGGCAGCCAGTGCTCTAGTTCATGCCATAAGGGTGCTAAATCTGACTTCTCCTCACACCTATTGACCGCCAAGCAGGATATTCTAGGGAAATAAGGTTCCATATATATATATATTTTCAAAGCGCTGCACACAAAAATTGATCAGTAAATGTATCCTGACTTGTTTGGACAATGGCCTAATAACTGACTATCTTGGTTTGCAAGAATTTCCTTGTTAAACCTGGGGATGTCCTAGTCAAATGGAATGTTTGGGGAAATCAAATGTAGATATCACCATGAGAGAGACAAAGGCAGGTCACAAAATGAAGGAACACATGGGATGGGTGAGATCTCGGCAGCCATCCTTGGAGGTACAGCCTACCACACACCTCATTAATGGCAAGAATTGACGTGGGACAGTACCAGGTGCTGGATTCCTGCCTAGTTCCCATGCAGCACCAGTTATTTAAAAGGCCATACAAAAAAGCCAAAGGTACACATAAAATTGAACAATTATCCCAGCTGAAATCAGCCATATAAAAAAGCATTCTATGGGTAGTGTACTACCCATAGTAGTATACTTACTTGGAAAGCTGAGACAGAGAAAGGTATAAAAAGATCACTTCCTGAAGTGATCTAAGTAGATACTTCCTCAAAAGAAGGAATACAATAGCTAACAAATATATGCAAAAAAAAAATGTTCAGTACCATTTGGACACTAAAGAAATGCATATAAAAACTTTCTCAAATCTAGAAGATCAAGAAATGGAAAAGAAGGCCCAGGATTTAGCTCAGTGGTTCCGGGGCCTGCCTTGCAACTGCAAGGGCCTGGGTTCAGGTTCAATAACCACCTACAACAATGCTGGGTGTGGTGATCACGCCCATCAGTAATCAGTACCACATACCACAATGCTGGGTGTGGTGGTTCATGGCTATAATCCCAGCACTTGGCAGGCAGAGGCAGGAGGATTGCTGTGAGTTCCAGGCTCACCTGGGTTACATAGTGAGCTCCAGGCCAGCCTGAACTACAAAGCGAGACCCTGACTCAGAAAAAAAAAAAAAGGAAGAGAAGATAAAAAATGAATTCAGAGTGTTAGGTACACGTACCACAAGAAAAGTATAAATATTTTGTACAAAAGACATGTACTAATAAAATTTATTTTAAAAATTACAGTTATGACCAAATGATCAATCCTCCAACTGTCTAGAAAGGGGGATGGCAAGGGCTAGAAATGGCAAGAAAGAGAGACAATAGAGACTTAGGTAATTTCAAAGTACATGGCGGAGAGTGAGAGGTAAGTGCCCCAGAGCTGTCAGAGACAAAGACACTGTCAGCTAGCCCATATTTATTGGGGACACACAATAGCTGAGGTGGGTATCATGTGATCTGGGGAAGGGTGGTAATCTTTTTTTTTTTTTTTTTTTTTAGGTTTTTTGAGACAGGGTCTCGCTTTGTGGTTCAGGCTGGCCCTGAGCTCAGCCTCCAACTCACATCACAATCCTCCTGCCTCTGCCTCCCGAGTGCTGGGATTACAGGCGTGAGCCACCACGCCCGGCACTGTGGTATGTGGTACTGGTTGCTGCTGGGCGTGGGTCTCCACAAGGGTGGTAATTTTATGTTGATGATGATTTTAAATTGACAGGAGCAGTAGGAAAGGATTCCTTTTAAAAAATTTTTTTTGCCTTACCAGGGATCAAACTCAAGCCCTCATAGTACTTGAGCTAAATCCTAAATTTTACCCACATTTAAAACTTTACTTTTAGTCCTTAAAGAACTAAAAAATTATCATAGAAAAAGATTTTGAAAAGTTCTCCAATTTATTCGTGATGTCTAATGCTTTCTGTTGGTTTGTTTGTTTTGAGACAGAGTCTCTCTTCATAGTTCAGGATGGTCTTGAATTTGAAGTAATCCTTCTGCTTCAGGCTCCCAAGAGCTGGGATGATAGCTGTATGCTACCATGCCCTGCTGATGACTAGGCATAATGTACGTACCAAAGCAAAACAAGATAATTACTCAACTTCAAAAATCTACAGATCAATTTTAGTCAAGATAATTTTATTTTAATCTGTTTTTGCCTGTAAAAATTACTTCTGGTAGGGAGAAAAAAGAAGGAAAGAGACTTTAAAAAGAATGAAGAAGATATGTTATATACATGGACCACCTCATCACAACGAATGCAATCTCTATGTACTAATAAAATTTAAAAATAAATGGAAAGCCTCAAAAAATTAGCCCCAAAATGGATGGCTTAACACAACACATAGATATTATCTCACAGTCTCTGTGGACCAGGAGACCCCTGAGAAGTTCAGCTTATGGATGGCTATCTTCTCATTAGATTTTCATATAGTCAAAGTTCTCCTTGTGTCTTCCCTCCTGGCATGTGTGATTGTGTGTGTGTGTGTATGTGTGTGTGTGTGTATGTGTGTATGTGTGTGCGTGCGTGTACTCGCCTGCACACTGAGATACACTCCCAGCACTTTTTATGTTTTGAGATAGGTTCTTGCTAAGTCACTAAAAACATGACATTAATTATAACTGATTTTAGAAGCAAGATTCAAATAAAGGAAAGATATTTCTTAGCATGGTAAAATATTTATTGTGGATATACATCAATATCATCCCAATGAGAACAAGCAAAGGCTGTTAATTACAGTCTATTGTAACAAAAGGTCACCTACTTAAGTTTGCTTAAGTCTGACAGAGAGCCTTTCAGCCAAATGAGATGCAGGAGCGCTCCCTGTGGGGGAGGGGGCCTCACGTAAGTCTGGGTGGCACAGTACACTGAAGAGCCTGGAGTGGTGACCGGGAAGTGTTTCCATGGGATGGATCCAACAGACAGATTCAAACTCTTTTGCACAATGAGCGAAGAACTGTAAGTGTACATCCAATGGGGAAGGAAAAGCAGCTAAATTTATTGAAGATAACAGGAAAATGTGCTCAAGGAAGATCCATGCCACCGAAAACCCTAAAAGTGAGACATGCACAGAAGAGCAATACTGGAATGATGGAGAAGGTCCAAAACACACAGACAAATCAGGCTCAGATTTCTAAGGACTGGCACCGCAATGTGGGTGCCTCTCACAGGTGATTAACGGAGTGCGAGGTCATCCGGAGTGAGGGGCTTTCAGCAAGTACGTCTGCTCTGGAGGTCAATCTGTTACCATCCAGCTGCTGAATTACAAAGTAGAGAGTCAAGACAGAAATGCAAGAAAACATTCGTTGGAGAGTGAGGAGCAGGAGATGACCCACATAAGATGCTGTGGAGACTCTTCGTCTAGGTGTTTTTATACACAAAATGATCACATCTCAGGCCACTTCACGCCAAGTTGTGGCCAAATGATGAGATTAAAGCAGAAAAGTTGAACTAGAAATGGACATTTGCAAGTACGGTTAATTATAACTTTTCTAAAATTATCAGTACAGGGGCACCCTCAGAGGAGGTCCTGGTCATCTATCACCCCGTTTTTAATCACACTCCTAGACAGGAGAATCCCTCTACTTTACAATGGAGCCCTTGTTTGTTTGGCCACCAGAGCTCTGGTCTTGGCGGCCAGGAGCCCATCCTGGAGCGCGGCTTGTCAGTCTTCACGTTACCTCGTCCTGCACTGCGTCAGCCTGACTCCGCCCCTCTGCGCTTGGCTCTTCCCGGGCTGCCTCTCCTGCCTGCTGAACTCCCTTTGCCTGGAGCGCAGCATCACAGCATCTGCTCACTTCTGCACAGGACCTCAGCATTTTCTAATATACACCATGTTTGAGTGGAACCCATTGTTTAAACCACCGTTGTGTTCCTCTTTTCAGGACAATGATAGTTCAGCCTTAAGAGAATGAAGCCTAATCCCAATGCAGTATTTCCATTCCAGCATGTCAGGAAGGAAGGAAGATTGGCCCTCGATGTTGCTGAATGTGGCCGGAGGAGTGACCTCCCAGGCCCCAACATGTCACTTGGACATTTTGTGTGATTGTTCAACTGTCTGGCTTGCTCTTGTTTGACCCTAAACTGGAAGGAGACACATGAAGTAGAGAAGCTTCTACAGTTTGGACATGTCCCCCGGATTTTATATTTGGGAGATGAATTCCTAACTCAGATGTGGATGGGATTTAGAGATGGGGCCTTTCAGAGTAGTTAGCATTAGGTTAGGTCTTGAGGGTGGAGCCCTCACCACGACATTAGTGTCTTTGTAAGAAGAGAGATCTGAGTTACTGCACTTACTGTGTCTCATCATGTCATGGTGCAGCAAGGAAGCCCTCACCAGATGTCATTACTGTGCTCTTGGACTCCCCGGCCCCCAGTACCAGAAGCCAAACTCTGTACTTTATAAAATATCCAGCATTGGGCATTTTGTTGTAGCAGCACTAACGCATAAAGACAGAAGCTGCCCATTATCGGTCAAGTCCTGGTGACGTGGGGCTGAGTGCAGGGCTTATTTTTCAGCTGCCTGGACATTATGTCAGACATAGTGGCCTAACTTCCTGCAAGTCTGACTTATAGTAGGCTGGCTTTGCAGGCTGCTTTTGGAGATTATGGGAAAGGGTTGTTTTTTCAAATGTAGGCTGGCCAGTGTCCATATATCTTTTCAGTCTTTCACAACTGATACTTCCAGTCAACAAGAAGATCATAGGTTCAAGTCTAGCCTAGGCAACTAGTGAAACTCTGTCCCAAAAACTAAAAATAGGGCCGAGGATTAAGCTCAGTGGTTCTGGCGCCTGTCTTGCAAGTGCAAGGACCTGGGTTCGATCCTCAGTAATCACATACAAAACTGGGCGTGGAGACTCACGCCCAGCAGCAACCAGTATCACATACCACAGTGCCGGGTGTGGTGGCTCACGCCTGTAATCCCAGCACTTGGGAGGCAGAGGCAGGAGAACTGCTGTGATGTGAGTTTGAGGCTGAGCTCAGGGCCAGCCTGAACTACAAAGTGAGACCCTGTCTCAAAAAAACCTAAAAAAAAACCCCTGAAAATAAAGGCCTGGGATTTAGCTCAGTGGTTCCAGAGCTTGCCTTTAAGCACAAGGTCATGAGTTCAATCTCTGGTATCAAAAATAAATAAATAAATAAATAAGGATTGGGGGTGTAGCCAAGGCCCTACAAAAATAAAAACGAAAACAAAGAAACCAGTATCAGGCATCATTCTGAGATTCTATAAGCAAAGAAAAAGTCAGGGACAAGAAAGTAACCTTGCCATGAGCTCTTTGGTGAATACTGTTTGGAAAGCGGACCCGATCGCGGAGGGAACACAGTGAAGATGCCCAGAATGGGACGGCCAGGACGAGCCCCGGAGGCCGCTGCAGGCGGAGAGCAGAGAGCAACAGGCAGCGCTTGGCAGCAAAGAGCAAACCAAGCACGTAGCAGAAGAGTGGTCGTGGTTATTCCACATGCCCATCATTTCTTTTCTCCCCTTTATTGAATTTATCGGTACGGTTTAGGTATACATTAGGATCATATTCATCAATGAGCATTTGTACCTGTACATGTTGTATCTGGATTCTCATTTTTTCTCATTCCCCTGGCCTCTTTATAACCTCCACTCCCTATATACATAAGCTTTCTTTCCATTTTTTAAATTTTACCATCAAATTTTTTCTCTCCCTTCATTTTCCCATACTCCCCTTTCCCCTTTCCCTTGAACATTTTTCTTCTTTCACAATAACTGTCATACGTTGTGGACCTCATTTACTCCTTCAATTTCTCACACTAGAGAAATGATAAAGTGTTTACACATCTGTGTCCTATTTATTTTACTTATGAATATGTCCTCAAGGTATATCCATTTAAGTATAAATGTCTCAAATGTATCATTCTTTATGGTTGAGTAATACTCAATTTTATTAAAAGCCACATCTTCTTTATCTAGGCGGTGCTTGATGGGTATTTGGGCTGCTTCCAATATTTAACTTCTACAAACTGAGTTGCTATACACATGGGTGCACATATGTCACTGTGGTATGATGCTTTTAGTTCTTTTGTGAATATACTCAGCAAGGAAATAGCAGGGTCAAATGCGACCTCGAATCCTAGTGTTCTGAGGAATTTCCATAGTGATTTCCACAGTGGTTGCACCAGTCTACACTCCCACGAACAGTGGAAAAGAGCATGAATGTCATTTCTACTGTGGTTAGAAAATGTGGTCTCTAAAATGAAAAAAAGGAGTCCGTTTATGTTGGTCACCCAGATGACATTTAGAATACCAACAAGAAACGTGTAAAAACATGTATGTAGACTCAAGGCAAAGCTTTGAGTTCAAGCTTTTCAAGTTCAAGTTTGATAGAGGGGTTGGTATATCCTATTCCAGGATCAAACACAGGATTTTAAACTGGATACTGGGTACTGAACCCAGGGCCTTTGTACTAAGACAGAGACTCAATAAGTAGCTAAATCGCCCAGGGTGGACTTGAACTTGCAGACCTCCTTTCTCAGTTTCCCAGAGCACAATGACTATAGGCTTGTGCCCTCACTCCTGTTCTCCCGTGTATCCTTTAATCTATTTCTAGATGACTACTCTTTTTTTGATATTAAGGATTGCACTCAGGACCTTGTTCTTAACAGTCTAGATGACTTTTAATGCCTAAAAATATCAATGCTGCATAAACTGTTGCTGTATTGTTTATGGGGTATACAATATAAGATACAAGAAAAATATCTGTACATGGTGCAATTTTTTCAACTGTTTTTCATTATCATTTAGTCAAAACCACGGATGTGGAACTGGAGGAAATGGAGAGCCAACTGTGACTGTCAGTTTGATTTCTTGTCTTGTTCTGCTTTGTGTTTTTTGGCACGAAAGTTTGAACTCAGTGCTTCGGGTTTTCCAGGCAAGTGGTCTACCACTGGGCTATGCTCCCAGCCTTTTTTATTTTAGGACAGGGTCTCATTGAGTTGTTCAGGTTGACCTCTAACTTGCCATCCTCCTGCCTCAGCCTTTGGAGCCAATGGGATTGCAGACACGTGCCACCTCACCAGCTTCAAGCTGGGCACCATTTGTGTCCCCACTTTTGTGTCTCTAGGCTGGTGCAACACCCCACTATACAGCCACATTAACGCATGATGGTCTCTATGCTGCCACTGGGGGATTTTCTTCTTAAAGAAGTTGACAAAATAATTACATCCTCATCATGAAGAATAAACACAGGAGTCTCAACAGAGTAACACCTGATAGATCCGGGTGCAATTAGGAAATGGGCAGAATGAAATAGCTGTAGAAAACCCCTGTACCAGGGTTAAAGCACTGAGATCAGCCTCCTCACTGCACCAAAGCCAGGAAAGTTACCAACCCTTTGTATCTACAGGTTCCACATGCACAGAGTCAATCAACTGTGGATTGAAAATATTTTTTAAAAAATTATATGGGCCAGGGAGTTAGCTTAGTGATTCTGGCGCCTGTCTTGCAAGCACAAGGACCCAGGTTCAATTCCCCGGTAACCACATACAATACTGGGCGTGGAGACTCATGCCCAGCAGCAATCAGTACCACATACCACAGTGCCGGGCGTGGTGGCTCACGCCTATAATCCCAGCACTCAGGAGGCAGAGGCAGGAGGATTGCTGTGGTGTAAGTTTGAGGCTGAGCTCAGGGCCAGCCTGAACCACAAAGTGAGACCCTGTCTCAAAAAAAGAAAAGAAAAAAAATTACATCAGCACTGAACACACAGGACCTTTTCTCCCCCTTAGTAATGCCTTAAAAATGCAACACTGCAGCTGTTTACATAGTATTTACATTTCATTGGGGTTTATAAGTAAGCTAGAGGTGTTTTAAAATGTGTAGGAGACTTGCATAGGTTATACACAAGTACAACTCCATTTCTGAAAAACGACCAGAATATCAACAGATTTTGGCATCTGTGGGGAAGGTAATACTTCACAGGAACTGGGGGGAGGGGAGCAGAGGGGTGGGAAAAAATGAGAATTAAGTTTTGTTAGGTACTGATATAAACTCTCAATGTTGATTCTGGTCACAATGTGTATACAAAATGTACTAATAAAATCAATTTTTAAAAATTAAAAAAAATAAAAATACTCCATAGGACCTTTAAAAAAGACATTCTTTGGGCTGGGGATTTAGCTCAGTGGTTCCAAGTACCTGTCTCACAAGCACAAGGTCCAGAGTTCAATTCCAGAAACCAAATTTTTGAAAAAAGAATTAAATAAAAAACGTATTCCTCAATTTCGTGTTTTAGTTTCAGCCTCGGTACGTGCCATCACATTTCCACAGGTAGGGTGTCCTTGGTGCAATTCACCATGTTTTATGTGCAGCTCTGTGGCCACATGGCTGTGACCCTGGGAAAGTGGCCCCGGCTTCAGTGGTCCCTGGGTGGCTGTCACTGCAGGAGTAGTGCCATCACCCTGGTGTAACGGCTATGATCGCAAGGGCAACTTGCAGACCTCCTGTGCTAGTCAAGGCTCCTGGCTGAAGTTCTCCAAGTACTTTACTGTGCAGGAATCCATAAACCACAGAGGGGCTTGTTCTGATGCACAGAAAGCTGAAGAAAGGGGTTCCTATGTGATGTGAGTAGTGTTTCTGAGGGAGAGAGTAAGGTTTTAACATGTTTTCCTTCAGTGGTGAAGAAAAACATAAACAAGAGAAAACAATGAAGAGAAATAGAACCACTATCAGCAAAACTACCCAGAAAACATGGAAAAGAATTATAACTACCCTTGAAAGTAAAATAATAACAAGTAGAAAAGTACACAAAGGTAGGGTGGGAGGTACATTAAGATACTGCTCTACACTGTCTGGCTTATTCCTTATGAGGAGTCATATTCTCTGTTGATGTGGCATTAAAACTCTTGTTGCTATTGGCAACTTAGCAGGACCCCTTGCAAAGCACTTCAACAGTATATATCCTTTGTAATGCAGTTGTGTTGTATAATAATAATTAGTGATTATTATCATTGTATAATAATCTAAGATAAGCACTTTCATGTGTATTATTTCACTTTATTTTCACAATGATGCCTTGAGAGGGAATCCCTTATGTGTCATATTTTATAGATGACACACAGAGAGGTTAAGTTATGCACCCAAGACCACACAGTTAGGGGAAGTGGAGCTGAGATTTGAACTCATGGAGAATATGGAGACTCTTACCCTTTAACTCTACCGATGGTAGTCAGTTTTATCTATGTTCAGAACCATTAAGGCTAAAACTAACAACAACAACAAAAAAACTGACATAGTGATCAACTGTGATCAACATGGCTATATGAAAACCCAAAATGTTACTGGCTTGTGAAGAAAAAAGCAAAACATAATGTGGTGGGAAAGAGGCAAGAGATCGCCTACAGGCAGCAGAAAACACTCTAATTCCACTTGGAAATCTAAATGGGAAGAAGATAAAACTGAATAACTAAAGGACAGATGTTATGGAATTAACAATCCCAGAAATACTGAATTATTTCACTGACGGTTCTCCATGATCCTGATTGCAGTTGCACTCATTCTCAGGGAGAATTTAAATTATCTTGCATGACTAGCTGAATTTGGTATCCCTAAAATTCCTATGTTGAAATCCAGACCCCCAAGACCTCCAAGCAGGACTGTATTAGAAGACAAAGCCTTTACAAAGGTCATTAGGGTGAATGGTTCTAGGATGGCCTCTCACCCAGCACTACCGTGTCTTCTAGGAACAATGTCAGGAACAGACATGCACAGGTGGGAGAAGACACCCCCTACAAGCTGAGCAGAGAAATCTCCAGAGAAATCTCCAGGTCCAACCCTGCTGAGTCCTTGATCCTGGGCCTCAGCCTCCTGTGCTATGAGAAGGTAAACATTTATGGTGGAAGCCACTACTTGTGGAACTTTGTCACAGCAGCCTTAGGACACTAATACCCTTTGTATCTGTGTGCCCTGAGGAGGCCCAGGGTGACTAAAGAGCAGTCACTGGATCTCCTCATCCTCTGCCATCCTTACCTTGTCCCTCTCTGCCCCACTGGGTCTCTCAGCTCTGTGAAGCGGGCTCACACCACATGTGCTCCTAAGCACCAGCATTCTGGAGGAGGCAGGGTGACTGCGACGATGTCCACTGCTTACTCTACAGTAATAATCAGGAACCAGAACAAACAAGTCCCTGAGGTGTGGTGATATGCACCATGCTGCTGCCACCTCCCCTATGATCCCGCACAGACAAGCAGCTGCAGGATCTCTGAATTCATTGCACGCTGCTTGGAAATACATTGACTGCCTCGTCATCAAAAAGACTGTCTAAGATGCTGTCATCGGTTCCTGGGCATTATGGGGGCCTCAAGCTGCAGAGCCAGTGACTCCGCACAGACTCCATGGGGCTGGGGTTTCAGCGACACCAGGAAAGGAACCAGCAGAGATCCTGGCTTTGTTCTTCTTTGTCCACTGAGCCATGTAGAAACACCCTTTTGTTTTCATGCTCTGCCTGTAAGGAGTATGGGCAAGATGAAGGGCACAGACGTGCATCAGGACCCGGCTTAATGCCTGGCTCTTTAGTGGGGCTGCTTCGTGGGCAGACACTTGCAGCTTGCCAAGTCCTTACTCAGCTGATGCTCTGTTATCACCCTCTGGGAATTCTAAGTGATTTTGAATGAAAAGCCCATGTTCTCATTTCACACTGGGTTGCACAAGTCATGTAACTACATAGGAGACAAAAGTATGATCTCAAGAAAAAAAAAAAAAAAGGAATTACATATATGATAATTCCTGGAAAGGAATTACATTTATGATAATTCCTGGAAAGAAGCCAGTCTGCCTCGGCTATGTATTTTGTGATCACTGTTCTATTACTTTCTGGAAAATGGCAACAGTAAAAAGATCAGTGGTCTCCAAGGCATATAGAGAGGGAGGAAAAACAGACAGGGCACAAGAGTGTGTAGGGCGGTGAAATGATTGTGTAGGATTGTGTGGTGGTGGACATTCATCCAATCACTGAGGGTGTGCAACACCAAGAGATAATGCTAACGTAAGCCATGGGCTCTGAGTGATAACGACAACATCCCTGTGGGGACCCACCGCCGAGCGGGGCGCAGTGCTGACTGAGGGCTGTGTGTGAGCGGGGAGAGGGTTCTGGGTGTACAGGAATCTTCTGTGCTTCCTTCCCAATTTTCCCATGAACTCAAAAATGCTCTAAGAATATTATCCAAAAAAGAATTTATAAAGGAATCAATTAAAAATACAGTCTATTATAGATATCCAAGAATGTGCCAGTGAGGGTCTAAGATGGCAGTGTGAAGGTCGCTGTGCCACGTGTGAAAATGCTCACACCTGATGCCTTGCCAGGCAGGAACTGGGTAAAGGGCAGAGGTCGCCCTCAGGTACCCTTCTCCCAGTTTTCTGGGCTTTGGGACGTCAGTGCTGTCTTCTCCCATCGGAGCAGGGACATCTCAGGCCTGTGTCTATCACATCTTGTGGGCGGGAGGTGGACTCAACCTCCAGCAGCCCTCTGTCCAGAGGTTGAAGATGCATCTTCCTGTGGAGTGTTGTTTTGTATTAAACACAAATTTCCCAGAACAAAAACAAAATGTCTTGTTTATTTTTTAAAAGCCTGTTTTCCTTTGTGTGGCTCCTATTACCAAGGGGGGTTGGCGCTGTGCTGCCCCTTGCGCTGAGTTCCTATGCTTTTCAAAAGACACCCAGACAGGCTGCTGACCGAGTTTACCGGTCTCTAACCACCAGTGATTTATTTATGTCATTGATTAAAGCCTGGAGTTTACACTGGTTTCTCGTGAGACAAATGCTTGCTCTCGGTCTCTGGGAGGCTGTTTCTCCACCACTCTATCACGGCTGATGACCTCATCCTGTCATCTGCCCAGGAAGCAAAACAGACTCTGTGTCCAGAGACACACGGGGGAGTCTGGCTCCCATTTCCTGACGTGCAGGGAATCAGCGTGGCTGGTCCTGTCTCCGCGGTGCTGCTCCGCGCCGGGAACTCGGCTCAGCAGGAAGTGCTGAGTCAACACGATGCACATGTCTTCGGAATCTCGACCATAGGGCGAGTTTTAAACGCTCTGGAATCACGCAGAAGCCTTTGGACATAAAAGCAAGCGAGCCATAAATACAGTGGCAGGCAGCAAAGAATCCTGTCATCGGGGTGGTTTGCACTGCCAGGAGCAGAGAAAGCTCAAGGTCACGCTGGTGACTCGGTGGGAGGCAGCCCTGCGTCAGTCCCGACGTCCAGCTGTGTGTGCCTTGTCTTGGCCTTTGTGATCAGGCATGCCTTGATGGCGGCATGTGGATGCTGAAAGAAAAAAAGGACAATTTGACCTTGACTCCTCTTTGTCTTGTACTACTCAACACACAGAGGATGACACACAAAAACCTGTGGAGGTTGAGTGGTAGGAAGTTAGTCGGTGAATAGCCGGCCATCTCGTCTGATGCTCAGGGGCTCCCTTCTTGTTCGTGTCCCACTAGAGACGTAGAAACTGCACCCCTGAGCTGCACCCCTTGGCCTCAGTTTATACCTTCTTTGCTAGTCCCTATTATCCTCCAGTCCTTTCTACCACTCGAGGGGGAGCACTGTTTTCCAGATCTTGCTGGGAAGCTTATCCTTTCCCACTGGCCACATGACTAGAGAAAGGGCCACGTGACTAGAGAAAGGGCCACGTGACTAGAGAAGGGCCTGCCTGTGTGCTCCCCGCCCATCCACACCATGTGAAAGTGGTTTCCGCAGCACCTGCCTCAAAGACACTGAGATGCTTAGGATTTGGGTTACCGCTGCGGCAGCTTCTGGGGATGCTGCTGGCACCCCAGGGACCCTACCTGCATGCTGGAGGAGCTGGGCAAGGAGAGCTCCTGGAACTGAAGATCTGGGGGAGTGAAACACCCTCCACGAACAGTAGATTTTCCTTGCCTTGTTTTCTCAGCCTTGGAGCCCTCATTATTCGTCTGAGCAGATTAGAATCTGGTATCTGTCCAGTGCTTTAAAGCACAAGCATTTTAAAAAATTATTTATTTAATTTTTTAACGTGTGGTATTGAGGATTGAACTCAGGACCTTGGGCTTGCCAGCCAGGCGTGCTGCCACTATGCTAAATCCCCAGCCCTGTACAAGTCTGGCTCTTTTTTTTGTTTTTGTTTTTTTGTTTTTTTGTTTTGTACTTGGAATTGAACACAAGCATTTTTAGGCTGGACATGGTACTTAAGGGATGGTAACTTGAGATTGGTCAAGGTGGCAAAATTTCATTGAACACTGGAAGCCGGGAGTGAAATGGAGAGACTTCGGACACGGAGAAGAAGAAATTCAGCTGTAATATGAACAACCTCCAGAGCCTATTGCAGAGATTATTTCTTTTGTGTCACAGTTTCCTTCTCTGCCAACTAGGATGATTGGGAGCTTTGCTAGTCATGTGCCCTTGGACATACAGCAGTGTGTAGGTGAGCTCCCACCACAGATTGCGAGCTCATTGGTGACCAGGGTCTGGCCACCATCGTAAGAGAAAAGGACAAGCTGTTGACCTGCTTTCACTCTCTTTTTACACTACAGGTAACATACATGCAAACTTTTAATGTAAAACTCCACATATTTGTACACGTGTCCATTTAACCACCACTCCAGAGAACATGTAGTGTCTGTCCTTCTTCAGAAGACAGACACACATTTCAAGTCCTCCAGTGGATACCTGAATCACTACTGGTACCATACCCTATATAAACTGTTTTGTTTTGTTTTGTTTTGTTTTGTTTTCCTGTATGCACACCTACAATAAAGTTCAATTCCTATAAGGCACAGGAAGAGATTAACAGCAATACTAATGATCATGTTGAACAGTGACGATATTGGACTGTAATAAAATTGGCAGCATTTCTACACTCATGCACTGGGGCTGCTCTGTATATGGATCTGATTAACTAAGGTTATGAAAGTTTGCTCCAGGAGCTTCTAATCAATGACGTGGTGAGATCTCACCCCCATGATTGCAGAGCATGTTCAGGATTCAGGTCCCTGGAGCCGTTTCTGTCTTGTACTTCTTTTCACTATACCTCCCTGCTTCTTTCCTTATGTCTTTCTTCCTTGCCATTTGCATTTCATCCTTAAATTTAAATTTTCAATTTGATACATTTTAAGTTATCATTACACATGTATTAAGAAAATATCTTCACCAATCTTTTACACTTTAATTTTCTTTTTGATAATGCCTTGGTAAACCCTTGAATTGGCTCTATTTTTTAAAACTTAGTTTCACAGCTCTCAAAAATAACAAGTCCTTTTACATCCCACAGATGTGAATGATTAAAATTCTACTGTCCATTCTTAGGTCTCTGCTCTCACCTTTTCATTCACAGAGAATGAACTGAGCCACTAGCACCCATGGGAGAGGTTACGTGCTAGAAGATGTTAGAATCAAGACTCAAGGGAGTGGAAGCTGAGCCGCCACCTGGAGCTGCATATTCTCTTGTGCACCTGATGAAGACATCAGGATTTGGATCAACACTGTGGAGCCTTTGGGACATTGTGGGCTTTAGCAGGCATGGTAGTGCCCACTTGTAATCCCAGCACTGGGGATACTGGGGCAGGAGAAGCACAATATGCTCAAGATCAGCCTGGACTATATGGTGAAGTCCTGTCTCCAGCAACAACCACAAAGAGCAGTGTGAGGCCTAACTTAGTTATTTTCTCATTGCTGAGACAAAATACCCAACATCCAAAGTTAAAGGAGAAAATGTTTATTTCTGCTTACAGATTATAGAGAGATCAGCCCATAGTCAGATGGCTCCAAGGTAGGGTGTAAGGACAAGGGGAAGTGGTGGAGGAGAAACAGTCCATGGCAGTAAGGCAGGAAGCAGCAAACAGTGAGCCCGCCCCCTCCCTTTCATCCCTGACCAACTACAAGCCTTTTAGGTGGTGCTACCCATACCCAGGGTGAAGCTTCTGTCTTCAGTAAATCCACTCAACCACACCCAGAACAATGC
>PVIR01034605.1:0-17081 GCA_004026965.1 Petromus typicus | reverse complement strand
TAAGAAAAACAAAAATAAGACATCTGATATCTTAACTTTGCCCCACAAAAGCCTGGAGTGAGATGAATAGATGGAGCAAAAATGTGATAAAATGAGTTGTGAACCAACAAGTATTTAAATCTTGATAATAGATAAATGGAGATTTTTAAGGGACTTTTCTTTAACTTTGTATTTTATGACATTTCCCTGACAATAAGCTGAAAGTTTGTGCTCGCAATGGTTGGGAATTATTTTATACTAAATTTTCCACAGTTGGAAGTATAACCTAGTAATTGAATTCATGCTTAGCATGTGCATAGTACTGAGTTGGATTTTCAAGATCAATAAAATAAAATCTAATTTAAAAACTCTTGCATTGGATACCTAACCAATGACAATTTTAAAAGTAGATTACAGGCAAAGGTTAAAGTGGATTATTAAAAATAACCTGAGATATACATTATTAATCACTGGCTGCATGTGAATCCAGATTTACTGTTTTGTTTTATTTTTATTTATTTATTTATTTTTTTTGAGACAGGGTCTCACTTTGTAGTTCAGGCTGGCTCCAAGCTCAGCCTCAAACTCATCACAGCAATCCTCCTGCCTCTGCCTCCCTAGTGCTGGGATTACAGGCGTGAGCCACCACGCCTGGCACTGTGGTATGTGGTCCTGGTTGCTGCTGGGCATGAGTCTCCACGCTCAGTATTGTTATGTGGTTCCAGGGAATCAAACCCGGGCCCTTGCGCTTGCAAGACAGGCGCCGGGACCACTGAGCTAACTCCCTGGCCCCAGGTTTACTGTTTTGACACTGACCTAGTTTTTAATCTTAAACTTAACATTAATAGGGAATGTGCAGCATCGGTGTGCTCATCATGCATAAGATTTACTGACAGATTGAGATTGTAACAAAAAAGTAAGGAAACAAATTTTATATATATGGGGGGGTGGTAGGGTGGGTGGGGCTATGGGAAAAAATGAGAATTAAGTTGTGTCTTATACTGGTACAAATCCCCATTATGGAGTGCAATCATGATGTGTATATTTAATGTACCAATAAAGATAATTTAAAAAAAAAAGATTTACTGACAGAGAAAAAAAAAACCCAAATTAAAAAAGGATTTCTCAGTTACTTATTTAACTCTTTTCCCTCAGTCTCTGTTTCAATTTCAACGTCTGTTTTTCTCTAATATGAACCTACTTACCCAAAGTTTGATGATAATGGCTTACACCAAATTTAACTGGCAAAGTAGGATATATCCTTTTGGTCTATTACTCATAAGCAATTAGTCTTTAGCAACTGTGCCACTTTTCTTTAGTTTTGGCAAGCTATTCAGAACATTTCCTTCTTTTCATTCTCATGCAGAGCAATTGTTTAGGGCTGATAGGGCATTGACTTTTCCCATAATTTAGCTTAGATCATTTTACACTAGGGACTTCCAATGTGTTTAGACTGCAGAACTTATTCCACACACTTTGGTAACAGAACTTCGTATTCTAATAGATCCACTTTGAATGTTCATTAAACTTCAGTTGCATATTAACTTTAATGATTTATGGTTAATTTTCCCAAAATTGAAAGATGCAGATTGTTGTTTCCTGTTTGACGTGTTGTTTTTCCTCCATACAATATCATTTTTCTTTTTTTAACTTAGGCATGTGAGATCCCTTCAGGGTAACTTCCTAATTAGTCCTGGAAAACTGATAAAATCCCACATATCAGCCAAGTGAGTTGTGCTCAGGATCAAGAATCCTAAGATCCCAGGTACGTGTGTTCCTTTAGTCGATAAGAAAATTATGTGGTGGGCTGGTGAGTTAGCTCAGTGGTTCCGGTGCCTATCTTGCAAGTGCAAGGGCCCAGGTTCAATCCCCAGTAATCACATACCTTACTGGGCGTGGAGACTCATGCCCAGCAGCAACCAGTACCAAATACCACAGTGCTAGGCGTGGTGGTTCACCCCTGTAATCCCAGCACTTGGGAGGCAGAGGCAGGAAGATTGCTGTGATGTGAGTTTGAGGCTGAGCTGAGGGCCAGCCTGAACCACAAAGTGAGACCCTGTCTCAAAAAATCTAAAAAAAGAAAATTATGCGGTGACTTACTATATATATATATATATATATATATATATATATATATATATATATATATCACAAACTAGTGATTCTATTTTATATCAGCTTCCCACACTATTATCCTTTACTATCTCTTACTTGCTGTGCACCATGATCTGGCCAAGAGATTTTAAGATACAGTAGAGAACCAGACAGCTATAGATAGGTTGACTGAGACAAAAGCATTGTGATTGGTCTTTGTAGTAGTGAGCTGTCATGATTTTTACTCCTAACTGCCTTCTGCTCTCCTTGGATTTCAGAGAGAGCTCTAGGATTTGCATTTCTTACACAAATATTATAAATGGTGATGCATTCTTAAACTTTTCCTGTTCACAAAAAGCCAATTGAATTTTTTAAAACAATGTTTGTCCCTTTCTATTTTTTCCTTACATTTTGCTCTATGGTTATATTGTGTATGTATTCTTGACTAGTCATTACTTATTGCTGGGGTGAGACAGACTTAGATCAATACAATCTCTGGGTATTTTTTATTTTTATTTTTATAGACCCATTTTCTGAAAAGCCTTGTTTATATACAAAAGTACCAAAAGAGGATATTTTTAGTTTTTAAATAAAAATTTTGTTAAACTTAGAATCACTCCTATATTATATACCCACATTTACTCAGTAATCTTTCATGAGAAATAGAATATGGATATCTCTGTGGGCAATTTAACCAGGTGTCTCATTGGATCACTGCTTCCCATTGCTTTTCTTCGTGGCCTCTATGGGGAGATATTGAGATAGCAAAAGAGTCACCGAGACCTCTCAAACCCCATTTTCCCATTAGTGTGAATACAGTTTTTTCCCTTTCTTTTTCCTTTTCCTTCTCTTCTCTCTTCTTCATCTTCCTCTTCTTTCTGTCTCTCACTTTGTCTCCATCCCTGACTCCCTTTCTCTTTGTCTCTCTCTGGAAATGAACCCAGAGCCTTGAGCCTGCTAGGAAAAAAATCTTCCACTAAGCTTCTGCAGCTCTTGCATACATAACATAATATTTTTTAAAAATTTTTTTAATAAATTGAGTTTATTAGTACATTTTAGGAAAACATTATGATCACATTCATCATTGAAAATGCATACACCTTTGTTGAAAACGAGCATAATGTATTCCTAAAATATACCAATAAACTCAATAAAGGGGAAGGGAGAATTTTAACTCTAAATGATGCTAAATGATTGGAATCTCATCTTATTAAAAAGCCTCTGAACAGCAAGAGAAATCACAACAGAGTGAGAAGACAACCTACAATTTGGGAAAAAAATTTTACCAGCTATTTCTCCGACAAAGGACCACTATTTAGAGCATGCAAAGAACTTAAAAAATCAGCTCCCCCAAATTAAAAATGAGCATCTGAAATGAACAGTCATTTTTCTGATGAAGAAATAAAGGCATCAAAGAAATATATGAAGAGACATTCAACAGTGCTGGTAATTCAAGAGATGAAAATGAAAACAACACTGAGATTCCATCTGATTTCAGAAAGAATGGCTGCTATTATGAAACCCACCAACAACAAATGTTTTCAGGGATGTGGGGATCAAGGAATACTTTTCCACTGTTGGTGGAAATGTAGACTTTGTGCAACCACTGTGGAGATCACTGTGGAGATTCCTCAGAAAACTAGGATTTGAGGTCCCACTTGACCCTGCTATTTTCCCTTCTAGGTATATGTGTGTGTGTGTGTGTGTGTCTGTGTGTGTGCGGTGTGTGTATACCTCCATGGTAGGTATATGCATAGATAAATAGGTAGATAGATAGATAGATGGATATTTGTCTATCTATATAAATATATATATATGGAAAAGGAAAAAGGGGGATAGGGGAAAGTAAAGAAAGGAAGAAAATATTTGATGGAAAAAGCAAAAAGGAAATTTTAAGCTTTATATATATATTTATATATAAATAAATAAATATATATTTATAAATAAATATATATATATTTATAAATAAATATATATATATTTATATATAAATAAATATATATATTTATATAAATATGAATATATATATAAGCTTTATATATGTAGAGAGGGTAGAGGAATGGGGAAAATGAGAATTAAGATGTGTCATATACAGGTACAAATTCTTCATGTTGAATGTGATCATAATGTATGTATAAAATGTAGCAATAAAGTCAATAAAAAAGAAAACATGATGCTAAGAAATGGGCAAAAGAGAAGCCCACCCATCTGGACCTCATGCTGCATTGTCCTCTCTGACAAAAATCATGCTAATCATATTAAGTCCTTGTTGCAAGAAAGTTTTAGCTCTGAGAGGTACTTACTTCACCAAAATCTCCATTAGGTAAGCTTTGGTGCTTCCCCACTTGTTGCACACATTAAATGGCATTGGGCAAGAGACATTTCTGTGATTTTCTGCCAGCTGCACTGGTCTGAGGCAACCATTCCCTGGAGAAGGTTGACTGGATAAATAGAGACGTAGTTGAGGATACAATAATGAAGAGAATCTAAGTCATTCAGCATTTTTACAGAATAAAAATAGATAAAACTATGGATTTTAAAGAAGTATAAGAAAAAAATGAGTAAATAGATTAACAAACACTGCAGTTTTCTTTGGTGTACATAAAATGTTAATTAACAATGTTTACGTGGTGAAAATTACACAAGAACCCAAGATGTTTTAACAAAGCTTTCATTGTATCTTTTTGTATTTTTTCTTGTTTGAAATTCCACCCCGATTCACTTACCAAAATTTTGTTTCAAAATAATTGTACACAAAGACTACTGAAATAATCTTAATTATATAATACTGAGTCTATCCCACTTCCTTTCCAAGTTCAATGTGGATCAATTTGTACTTTGAAGATAGAATTTGGTAATGACCATCCTGATGCAAAGATTGAGAAAGTGTACTGAGTTCAGTTGACATTTATTCTGGACCCACTCAAAGTGTAACTGCAGTTTAGATGAGAGGCATCTTATGGATCTGAAGGGCTCCTCAGAAATCACAGTCAGTGAAGAAAACACAATCCTACCCATCAAGGCTGCAGCAGCATTTAGCTTTTACATGCTCCCTATTCAAACTCAGGAAAATACGTTCATAACTTGTGCACAGGTCAGAGGAGCTGTCACTCAAGTCAGTGATAAAGCATTCAGTCAGGAATGTAAGGAATGGAAGAATGGATGTAATGAGAGCTAACTGTTTTAGTTACTCCTCGTTGCTGAGTCCCAGTGATTCAGTTATTGTCCATAGTTGATTCCAAGGCAGAACTGCATGACAGAGGGGTATGACCCAAACACTGTGTCTGTTTACATCAAGGTGGTGGGAAAGCAGAGTGTGAAGAGTCAGCCACAGAGGCAGATAATTTGTCCAGGCTAACCCCCAGTCACTTGCCTCTTGGCCAGATCTCGTCTCTTTAACAGCAAATCAGCTATAAATCCCATCATCCAATCAGATTTCCAAAGCCTCACTTTTGAATACATGAGTCTTTGAGGTGATATCTAGATGTAAATCATAAAATTTCATCCCTGGCCCCACAAAAGACTCATGCACATCTCTTTATGGGTAATATATTTAGTCAGTCCATCTCTATGTTGCCGGAGTCCTAACAGTTTCAGGACTGCTGAAAAGTCCAAGTTAAAAGGCTGTGGTGACATGGGAATTCCATGGAGCTTAGGTGATCCTGCCCATACACCAATTGCTGGTGACTATAGTTCTCATGAGACTGTTAGGTTGACTTTGCTCACTCCTGTGGCTTTCCCCAGATGACCCACATTCTTGGCTTTTCCAACTTTCTGGTGTCTCCACTGGACTTTTGACTTCACTTGTACAGTGGTGTTCTCTCAAAGGCACGTTGCTAGCCTCCTAGACCTTCTGAAATTTGGGCAGAAGCCTCTGTAGCCCAATAACTCTATTCTGCATGCCTTTAAAACTGGCACTGTGTGAATGATGCCAAGGTCTGCAAACAGTTCTAGCAATAGCCAGGCCCTTTTGCCTCATGGCTGCAAACGCCTCTGGGTGCCTGGGTAGCTGAACACTGTGAACAGAATTCTAACAAGCCAATTTCCTAGGTGTTCTTTCTTCAGTAGGTTGCCCTGGGGCTCCCTTCTCAAAGCAACGTCCCTCATTTTTGCAATTCTCAGAGCTCAATAGAACTAATGAGGGTCAGGATTTTGCTCAGTGTTTCTGACACCTGCCTCGAAAGCCCAAGTTCAGGAGTTCGATCCCTGGTTCTAAGAACTCCTAATGAGTCTGTGACAGAGATGGATGAAGAATTAGCTAAGAATTGTAGTCATCTTAAAAGGCATTTCATCACACAAATACATATCACACAAAACTAGTTCCCCTCCAAATGCCATCACACATACTCAGGAAAGTCCCTAACTGATGTACAACATTGGGCCTCTATTGGAACAGTGTTGTCTTATGATGGGCCAACAAAAACTTGGCATTGGTAAATAATTAATGAACTGGGAAATGGAATAACAAGATTTCTCCCTAATTAATGTGTCCCTCATATTTGGCATGAAAGCAAAGTTGCCTTAATGAGTAGAGTGGGTGTTGTGGGTGTGTACGACCTTGTGTTGGTGCTGTATCTCTCCGTGGGCGTAGTTTGGCACATTTCATTTGCAGTCCCTTTCTCTGCTCCTACTCTCCTTCCTCATTACCACTCCCTCATCACTCCTTTTGTTCTTCCAGACACTGTCATTGTGTTTTTTTCTACATGAATGTAGGATTGGGAGATGTGACAGATTGGATGATTCCATTTTTATATAGATGTTTCAGCATATGTGAATTAATCAGTATTTCATAATCCAAGTGATGAAAGCACCCCTTTTCTTAAAGAGACATTATACTCTGTGTGTGCAGATTAACCACCATTAATGCTAATGAAAATCATGCAGGCAAAGCCCCTTCAGTTGATAGCATGCTCCTGTGTGTATCATTGTCAATTACACATCAACTCTTAATCATCTTGGGAAGCAGGGGAGGGAAATCCCACTGCTGAGCTAAAGCACCTCGTGCAGGGATTATTGGCCAGCATTAGGATCTGAGCTCAAATCTTAATGCTTTATTTGCTTTCAAACTTATTCTACTATTGTTAATTAAGTCAAATATTCTTCCAGGAAGTGGGCAAATGTATGTGTGTTTATAAATGGGGTGAGAAGAAGTGAAGATAAGGGAAAACTGAAGACAAAGAGAGAGAATGTTTCTGCATTTTTTGGGGGGGATTACTTTAAATGGGTGGCTCTTTTTTTTCCATATTGTCATTTGAATATACTTCTACAGATATAAGCTGTTTATGCTATACAGTTCTGGCCATAAAATAGTTAATGTTTCAAGATTCTCACTTGACTTAATATTTCTTCATTTGATATTTATGACATCTGTTATGTACCAAGTAGTAAGTGCTACAGAGATAATTAGGATAAGTTTGCTAATTGACTAGTGAGAGATATTGACACACAAAGAGATACTGCTGTGCTTTGCTATCAGTGAAGATTTGGTTTAAAATCCCTGAATATATCAAATTCTGCAGATTTGAAAGAACCTCATACTAATGCTGTAACATGTGTCCTCTTGTACAATTAAAATCATCTCTCAATTACTTATACTGTCCAAGGCAATGTACATGTTATGTAAACAGTTACTCTACTGCATTATTTAGGGAATAATGACAAGGGAAAAATCTGTACATGATCAATACTGCTGTAATTTTTTTTCTAAACATTTTTGATCCATGGTGGGTTGAATCCATGATTGTGGAACACATAGATAGGAGAAGCCAATGATCCTTAAAAATGTGTGAGCAGTTCAGTTTGCTGGGT
This sequence comes from Petromus typicus, assembly GCA_004026965.1. Classification (NCBI taxonomy): domain Eukaryota; kingdom Metazoa; phylum Chordata; class Mammalia; order Rodentia; family Petromuridae; genus Petromus; species Petromus typicus. The sequence continues at coordinate 9,200 of PVIR01034605.1, read as the reverse complement.
CTGAAATTTAAGCTCATGCATGTTAGAAGGTGAAGCTGGAAAGTTAAAGAGAGGTCATACAGGAAAGCCTTGTGCTTCATGTTGAAAATAGTCTTTTTGGGTCTGGTGACACATGCCTATGAAACTAGAACACAGAAGGTTGGTTAGACAAGAGGTTTGAAGGGAGTTTGAGACCATTCTCAGCCACATTATGAGATCAAGACTAGCCTGAAATACATGGAAAAAAGAAAGAAAGAAAAAAGAGTCTTGCTCCTTCTTTAAACATTTCTTTTTGAGCATTTCCGCATAGAGTTGGATATTCCTTTGATGCTTCCTACTTTATTTTTAAAGTCAACTCAGGTTTTTTTGTTTGTTTGTTTGTTTGTTTGTTTTTTGAGACAGGGTCTCACTTTGTGGTTCAGGCTGGCTCCAAGCTCAGCCTCAAACTCACATCACAGCAATCCTCCTGCCTCTGCCTCCCAAGTGCTGGGATTACAGGCATGAGCCACCACACCTGGCACTGTGGTATGTGGTGCTGATTGCTGCTGGGCGTGAGTCTCCACACCCAATATTGTATGTGGTTACCGGGGAATTGAACCTGGGTCCTTGCGCTTGCAAGACAGGTGCTGGAACCACTGAGCTAAATCCCTGGCCCCAAATCAACTCAGTTTTGCATCCTGTTTCATAATTTTTGTATTTTTCTTAAAATAAAAATAATGCCTTTTATTTTTTCAAACATTTTTACAAACAAGTAATGCTCCAGTAATGCAAAAATTAAAAGGTTTTACCCCAGCAAAAGTATCATAAAGGTAAATTTTAAAAACAGTGAATCGGCTTGAAAAAATATTTATGACACATGAATGATACAAAAGATGAGAGGATTAGCATGTCAAATATACAAATAACTTTTTAATCAATAGAAAGAAAGTATTTTAGCAGAAAAATAAATGCAGTAACTCATCAATGAATATAAATGGCCCATAAATTGTTAAAACTCACCAAAGATTAAAAATAGAAAGAAGAGTACAAAGCTATTTTTCATTTTCAGATTAGTAAAGATCACAGACACATTTACAAAGTGTGCATTTCAGTGCTGTTGCCAATCAAAATTTAAAAATTATGAAACTATACTATAAAGCTACTGTAATAAAAACTGCAGGGTACTGGCAAAGTAACAGACCTGAGGATCAATGGAGTAGACTAGAAGATCCAGAAACTACTCCAGATACACTGAGCCACCTCATCTTTGACAAAGGAGCCAAAAATCCTCAATGGAGGACAGATAGCCTCTTTAACAAATGGTGCTGGAAAAACTGGGCTTTAACTTGCCAAAGGCTAAAACATAGTGGAGGGTATTACAACTCTGAACCTGAAACTATACTATAAAGCCACCGTGATAAAAACTGCATGGTACTGGCAAAGTAAGAGACCTGAGGATCAATGGAGTAGACTAGAAGATCCAGAAACTACTCCAGATACACTGAGCCACCTCATTTTTGACAAAGGAGCCAAAAATACTCAATGGAGGAAAGATAGCTTCTTCAACAAATGGTGCTGGAAAAACTGGGCTTTAACCTGCCAAAGAATAAAACTAGATCTAGCTCTTTCACCATGTACCAAGCTAAAATCAAAGTAGATAAGAGACCTAAATATTAAAACAGACACTCTAAACCTGCTGCAAAATAGGTTAGGTAGAACTCTTGAAGATATTGGCTTAAGGAAAGACTTCTTGAACAAAACCTCTATAGCACAAGAATTGGCAGAAGAAATCCACAAATGGGATCTCATTCTATTAAAAAGCTTCTGCACAGCAAAGGAAACCACCAACAGAGTGAAAAGGCAACTAACAATGTGGGCAGGAATCTTTACCACCTGTTCCTCAGACAAAAGGCTACTATCTAGAATATATAAAGAGTTTAAAAAAATAAGCCCACCCAAATTTAAAGACCCAGTTCAAAAATGGGCATCTGAAATGAACAGATACTTTTCAGAGGAAGAAGTAAGAGCAGCTAAGAAGTATATGAAGAAATGCTCAACATCAATGGTCATTCGAGAGATGCAGATGAAAACAATACTGAGATTTCATCTCACTCCACAAAGAATGGCTGCCATGTCAGAATTAGCCAGCAACAAATGTTGCAGAGAAAAGGGAACCCTTTTCCACAGTTGGTGAGAATGTAGACTCGTACACTCTCTGTGGAGATTCTTCAAAAAGCTAGGATTGGAGGTCCCATTTGACCTGGTCATTGCTCTGCTAGGTATATACACAAAAGAATTAAAAGAGTCATTTCACAGCGACATATGTGCACCCATGTTTATAGCAGTTCAGTTTGTGATTGCTAAATCTTGGAAACAACCCAAATGTCCATCAGCTGGAGAATGGATAGAAAAGATGTGGTTCTTTTATAGAATGGAGTATTATTCTGCCATTAAAAATGGTAAGATTGAGTCATTCATACTCAAATGGATGAACCTTGAGGACATCTTCAAAAGCAAAATAAACATGTCACAGATGTGTAAATATCGTATCTTTTCTCTGGTATGAGAAAATGAAGTTGTGAAAGCTTTGTAGTATGTATAGTTGATATTGTAAAATAGAAAATATTTAAAAGGGAAGAGAGTGTAGGGGTAAATAACAAGGGGAAAATGAATGTGGTAATAATAAAGAAAAAATGAAACAAAGATTATGTATTTAGGAGGTGAGGGGGTTGCAGCATGGGGGGAAAAGGGAAAAAATGAGAATCAGGTTGTGTCATATTCTGATATAAACCCTCTACTTTGAATGTGATGGTGATGTGTATTCATAATGTACCAATAAAGATTAAATTTTTAAAAATTATTTTTCAGTGTAAAATGTATTGAATAAACAATGACATATCTCCCAATGGAATATTATATAATCATTAAAAATGATTGTGTAGATCTATATTTTTTGAAGTATGTATGAATGACCTATTATTAAGTAAAAACATGCTGAAACACTTGTTAATTTCACTGTATGTACCCCTCTATATCATCTGCCTTCTCACAGAGTGTTTTTTACAGGTCATTTACTTAAATGAGCAGCAAAAGATTAGAGATGAGGCTTTGGAAATAACTAGCACAAATATTTTTCCATGGGCAGACTGTTTGGATGCTACCATATGCTAGAGTTCCTGAGATGGGAAGAGGAACAAGGTTTTGAGACCTGAAACTGAGTGGATCTGCCTCGAGGTATTCAGAGTGGATGTGAGGCCGGGACATAGGAGGGCTGCAGAACTTGATGAGGGCTATTCTTTTTTTTTTTTTTTTTTTTTTGACAGGGTCTCACTTTGTAATTTAGGCTGGCCTTGAGCTCAGCTGCAAACTCATATCACAGCGATCCTCCTGCCTCTGCCTCCTGAGTGCTGGGATTACAGGCATGAGCCACCATGCCTGGCACTGTGGTATGTGGTGCTGATTGCTGCTGGGCATGAGTCTCCACACACAGTATTGTATGTGGTTACCAGGGAATTGAACCCCGGTCCTTGTGCTTGCAAGACAGGCACTGGAACCACTGAGCTAACTCCCCAGCCCCAAGGGCTATTCTTGTCTGTACTGATTCTTTGGGGTCCCAAGAAGGAGGCTGGGTAAGGGGAGCAATGCTTGGTGTGGCAACCACTGGACAAGCACTGCTGACATTTCATATTCTGTATTTGCAATTTTGTTCTGCAACCAAGTGCACGAACAAACAAAAAACAAGCAGATGAAGAAGCCAGGCTACTCAGATACAGGCATTAATGCTGTCTGTGTAAATGAAAACATTAAACATCACAACAGTGGTCAAGAAATGGAAGATTGATTAAAGACTGAAGACAAGGATGTGTCTGCTTCCTGAATGAGATTCTCTGGGGTCACCATTCCCAGACACGACCCTGCCTTTCTTGTCATCATCAAGATCTTCACCATCTGAGACTCCTCATTGCTGGCTTCAAGAGCCAGGGCATTTCTTAGTATGCACTGAGCTCATGCCAAACTATTGTTTCACCTATTATTGTCTAAAAAGACAACATGTACTAGAAACGTAAAACAGGAAATGTCCATTTGACCTTATTATGGTACAGGAAATTTTCCAGAGTCCATATGCTGATGTAATTATTTTCAGATTTTTTTTCCTTTAAAGTATTAAGAGCGTTGCAGCAACTGTTTCAGCTGTCACAGGCATAGCATGTTGCATATTATTTTTTTGAGTTATAGAACACTGCAATTGGCACAGTAGAATTTTATATTATTTTCTAACTAGATTTCAGGGAGTTCTTTTTATTTGCTTGGTTGGTTTGCATTGTTTGGTTGGTTTGCATTTCTGAAAAATATATATATATTTTTTAAAATTTCCATGGAGGAACCTTACTCTACATAGAACTGTTTTCCCCCCATTCTCAAAGTGTTAGACCGTGTACTTTATTCCCTTCTAGTGCTCCGGTTCATACAATTTTCTGCAACAGAAACAAACAGCTTCAGTGTATACTGGTTCCTGTTTCAATGTCCTTGCAGTCCTTACAACAAGCAGTTTTCATCACAGCTAATCTCTTGGTCCTGTCCTCACCAGCATCAATACAGAGCTTTGAAATGAAGGGAGATGCTGTTCTCACTGAAGGGGTAAGGATTAAAGCCTGAACTGGGTCCAGGAGGAAGAAGTAGGAGGAAAAAAATACCTCACTCATCTGCTGTTTTCCTTTTCTCCAGTGGAAGACAAAAGTCATCAACTATAGGTCCCGAAAGAAACAAAAAATGTGCTTTTTCCTCAACTGCTGTGTATCTTTGGTTTAAGATGAAGAAGGACAAGCAGTCGCTGTGTCCTCTCGCACTTAAACAGTATTTAAAGATACTTAAACAGTATTTAAGTGTAATATAGGATCTAGATAAACATAAAGCAGCATGTGATCTCCTCTTTTTATTGTTTTATTTTGTTTATACTAGTAGTTTTACATTCTTGTTTTGGATTTGTTTGAGTCTGCAATCTTCTGCATCATACACCTTATGGATCTGATCTGATAGTTTCCATTTCATTCCATGTTTCAGCTGCTCTTTCTCTCCAGATAGTTTTACAGAATCCTCAAAATTCTTGTACCCAGTAAAATGTTACCACTTATAGTGAAATGTTATCACTTACAGGATTATTTCTATGTCTATTTGAATTTCTTTACCCTGGCACACCCTGTACAGAGTGAATTCTTAAATGTAGCTGTACAAAATGAATGCCTGGTGCTCAGCCAAGCCTTGCTTGTGTCTTTCCATGACAAAAATAATCAGGTGAGAAGGAAAGGACTCAATTACTCCATTGTTTGATCTCCCTGGCCCCAAACAACTTACATGTACATGTTAGGATTTTTTTTCCTCATTTAATTTAATGTGTATACAGCCACATACGCGGATGGCTGATTTTTTTATGTAGCCAAACAGTAAAAAAAAGTTTTGAATAAGTCACAGTTTTGCTTTTTTAGAGCCATTTTAGTAGCAAGTGAAGTCAGTCAGTCTCTCGTTCAAGGAAGAGGGAAACGATGGGACACTAGGAGAAGAGGAAGTCCTATGTCAGAGGGCTCAGCACACATTTTCCTGTAGCACCTCAGCTATACTTAAATGTAATCTGTTATTTTAACCAATCATAACATTTGCATTTTCCCTTTTCTCACAACAGATTATAAAACTGACAGCATAAATATAACAAATCCTGTTTTTCATGGCTCCTCCCTCCAACTCCCACTGTAAGTTTGAATTTCATCATTTTCAAGGACTTCAGAAACCATTAAATTGTTTTTTTATAAAAGAAATATTGCTTCCAAAAGCCACATCCATTTGTCCAAAGAGAGAGCTTAGTCATCGAAATGTTCTGTTTAGCAAAAAATAATTGTAGAGCTCTCTCCCTTAAGTGTGGAACTGCGCATCTCCGTGAAGCCATGGCCCTCAGCAGAAGAGGAAATGGTGCCATTTCGTACAGTGTACACTGCATTCCATGCATAATGCAATGGCTTTCTGAGCCTTGCATTGAAATTTCATGTTCAAAGTGTTAGGGGGCTTCATTTATCTTCTTCTCCAGCTTATATTCAGTTTTGCACTGAGATAGTCCCTGAATTCATAAAACACTGAGAAACTATATTAAGGAAGAAAATCTTAAAAATCAAAGAGAAGATTTACGTAACACATCTTCTGTTAGACATAAACAGAAAAGCAGTCTCTATCAAAGAGCCAAAGTTCAACTAACCCATATCAGTTTCTTACCACAATTCATATTATCACTAAATGCAATGTGTAGAAAAATACAGTAAACATTTAAAGATTTTGTCTGGGTAAATTCCGATCATAAAGTTTAGATATTAAGATGTGATTATCATATGAAACTGCAATGGGTTATTTTCTATCATGGCATACAGAAAAAATTACAAAGCCAGAAGATATAATTTTCTTACATAGATATTAATGAAAGTTCAGCTAATATTTTAATTTTTCCTCCTTAGCTATTGGACAAAGCTGTAACAGAATTCCATTTCAGGATTTCAGGTCAGAGGCAGTCATGACACTCCTGTTTATCCTGATGACCATGAGAAGGTCATCAAGATTTTGCTTGTGTTTACTTTGTCTTCTCCCAGTAGGCACCAGCCAGAATGATGTAGAATTCAGTTGCTGAGTCTGAGTCAAATTTAGGTGCAGAATGTAGAAGGAAATAGGTCCACCCCATATAACACAAATCCTCTTCTCCTGAGGGGTAAATAGATCAGCTTTTCAGGGACACGAACCAGGTAAGAAAACAGTGTATTCCCTTTGCTTATATCTGGCTTACTGGGCTTGTAGAAAGACCTAAGTTCTTTTGTTTTATAATGTTTGTGGCACTGAATTTCTTCTTCATTGAAGTTGTTATTAAAAATTAGCAATTTTGCTAATCCTGGTTCATCAAATCACTGTATGCTAAAAAGGGCTTCCGGGACAGTGACCTGCTGTGAGTCGGCTACAAGCTGCATCGATGAACAGCCCTATTGAGTTCTTGCCTACTGGTGACCCATGATACTCTGACCAACAGGGAGGGGGAGTCCCTTTTAGCCTTTGTACATTTTTTCTCCTAGATCAGTATTCAGCCTCTAGAAAGAGTCATGCTGATGTGGCATTCACATCAATAATTTAATTTTGCAATAATTTAAAGGCAATGTAGCACGGTGGTGAAGGGTAAAGATGACGGGCCAGACAGACCAAATTCAGTCTTGCTCCCACCTTTGGCACGTAGGGGACATTGGAGAATACACTGAACTCTTCAACTATCAGTTTCCTCATCTGTAGACTACCTATTGTTGGGAGGAGTTTTTGTGTGGTGGTACTGGGTACTGAGCCTAGAGTTTCACATTGTCTAGATGTTGGTACTGGTGACTGAATGCAGAGATGCTGTACCACTGAGCCACACTCCACTCCTTTGTATCTTTTATTTTGAGACACCTTGTCATTAAGTTGGTCCAGCTGGTCTTGAATTTATAGAAAGTATTCAGTAAAATGTTATTATTATAATGTTAAAACTTTCTAATTATTTAACAACCATATGGCTGAGGCCAATTCTCAGTCCTCATCTGAGTCCAACAATCGGAAGCGCCTGAAATCCTTGGTCCTACATTCCACTACTGGCTGATCTCTGAACACTGGCGTGCACAGGTGCCATCTGGCCCCTTCTTTGTCTGTGTCACTTCTTAGCAATCTCAGCCCGTGCTGGATCTGTACTCATGAACGTGCTATTGACCCCTCCAACCTGTGCATGTCCAGTCCAGATCTTGCCCATAATCACTAGACTTGTGTATGCATTTGCCAGCTTGAGCTCTCCATGGGTGTCTTGCATGCATCTCAAACACAGCCTGTCAAGATGAAACTCTGGTTCTCCTATGAATCTGCTGATTCTCCTCCCCAATATTTTACACTTCAATAAATGACAAGTCCATCATTTCATTGCTCATCTAATAACTTCAGAGAACTTCAGAATCATCTTTTCCTCTCCTTCTTTACTCACATTCATACCCAAACTGTCAAGAAATCAGGTGGGCTCAGCCTTCAAAATCTATCCCTGTATCGGCCCTTTCTGCTCCGTCACTCTGGGCCTCCCTTGCTTTTCGTCTTGATTCTTAGAAACTCCTAACTAATCTTCTTGCTTCCACCACTGCATTCACAGTGTTCTTTTTAAGTAGCCGCTGCCATGATTCATGATTCCCAGTGGCTTCTTCAGGTAGAAACACACAACCCATCCTGCTGCCCTGTCCCCGCCCCCTCCTTCACTCTGCTCTGGTCATGCTGCCCTCCTTTCTTTCCATGATCCTGCTACACAGAATCTCCTCCTGGGGCTTTTGTACTTATTTCCCTTCTTGGAAGATTCATCCTATGGAGATCCACCTCTCTCTTTTTCAAGTCCTTGTCACATGTCACATCATCCATGAGGATTTTCATACAACCATTTTCACACTTTCAGATCCTCCTGCTTATTGCCTCTATCCCCTGCTTGCTGTGTTTTTCCATAGTCTTTATCATCACCATTTGACTTACATTTTGTGTTGTTTTTTTCTTTTCTATCTTCTCTGCTGACAAGGAAAGATAATGTCTTTTTTCCCACTGTTGTACATATCCTGTGGTTTTGCCTGATGCTGAGGAGATGCTCAATAAATATATGTCCGGAGGAATGAGTGAGTGGCATTTACTACCACGTCTAGTGTGGGAATATGAAAACGCACTGTGCAGAGAAATAGGAATTCAGGTTCCAGTTTTGCTGAGGCCTCCTACGAACACAGTACTGTGGAGAAGATAGTTCATCTCTCTGAGCCTCACTTTCCTAAGTTTTGAAACCTACCTTGCCAAGCAGTAATAGTTTTCAAATATAGGCTATTTTAGGGAGTACTATCTTGTGCTTGCAGAATGAGGGAAGCCAATTCTTCCTTACCTCCCATACATTATCCTAAGAGAATTACATTCTCTGTGAACAGATTTTTTTAAAAAGTGTCATTGAAATAAATATCCAAGTAAGCCAACATCTTATCTACAGATGAGAAGCAATAGAGCCTAGCAGAATTAGGTTCTGCTATCTTTTAAAGGCACCAAGAAGGAAACAGGAAAAGCACATTGCATCCTTCCTTGGATCCCTGCCCTCTTATGTGAGTTCAAGTGAAAGAATAAGAAATGATCCAGACTTTGCACTTTTTGTGTTTAACCAAGTGCCTCTGGTAATAATAATAACAACAACAACA
>PVIR01034604.1:0-17067 GCA_004026965.1 Petromus typicus | reverse complement strand
CCTCCTGCCTCTGCCTCCCGAGTGCTGGGATTACAGGCGTGAGCCACCACGCCCGGCACTGTGGTATGTGGTACTGGTTGCTGCTGGGTGTGGGTCTCCACACCCAGTATTGTTATGTGGTTACCGGGGAATCGAACCCGGGCCCTTGCGCTTGCGAGACAGGCGCCGGAACCACTGAGCTAACTCCCCGGCCCCTGTATGCCTCTCTTGGAAACACTGCCGGTTGCCCTTGACACCGTGACCCGTCCTTACCTACAGGTCCCTTCACCTTCAAGAACTTCCCACTTCTTGTAAGAAACGCTAAATTTCCTGGCCAGGCCATGGTTTAACTGGCCTGAGGGTTATGGTAGTTCTTGGCTTTCTTTTCCTTCTTTTAGTACCTGAGTGATTCTAGAAATTTCTGTCTGATGTGCTACTTTCTCCATTCTTATTCCTGAGTTTCCCACTGTGATTCTTTTCACGGTAGCCAAAGGGCCTATTCGAGGTCAGCACTGGTGCTTATCCTGCCCTCACAGGATCCATTCGGGTCAGGACTTTAGAACTGAGTTCGTCCCCCACTTCTTCTTGGTAGTCTCTTAAAATCTGTATTTATTTGGCAGCTCTAAGGATTGAACCAGGGACCCCACACATGTTAGACAAGTGCTCTACCGCTGACCTACACCCCAACATATCTTAGTTACATATTGTTTTGTTGTATGCAAGGCTTTGCTGTGTCATCCATATTGGCCTTGAACTTTTGATCCTCCTGTCTCAGTCTCATGAATGCTGAGATTACAGACATGTGTTGTCATACCTGGTTCATTTATAATTTATTTTGAGACAGTTCTCAAAGTGTCCCTGCTGAAATCTAACTTAAGATTCTCCTATCTTAGCCTCTTAAAAAATGGGGATTCCAGGCTTGTGCCACTGTGTCTAACTATAAAATTTTTATAAATAAAACATTTATATTCAAAAAACCTGTTTAGCATTTTGCATCAAGGAGAACTCACACATTCCTTTTATTTTCAACATACCTGTTCATCTGGAGTTCTATGGTTTAATATTGTTCTCCAAGTTTGTAGCAAGCAGTAGATATCATAGTCTCTTCAGTTAGAATCACTAATGGCCCAAAGTAGTTTGAATTTTAAGTTCTGACTTTGCAGACTTGGATCAAAACTTAGAGAATGGGGGCCGGGGAGTTAGCTCAGTGGTTCCGGCACCTGTCTTGCAAGCGCAAGGGCCCGGGTTTGATTCCCTGGTAACCACATAACAATACTGGGTGTGGAGACCCACACCCAGCAGCAACCAGTACCACATACCACAGTGCTGGGCGTGGTGGCTCATGCCTGTAATCCCAGCACTCGGGAGGCAGAGGCAGGAGGATTGCTGTGGTGTGAGTTTGAGACTGAGCTCAGGGCTAGCCTGAACCACAAAGCGAGACCCTGTCTCAAAAAAACCTAAAAAAAAAACCTTAGAGAATGGAAGACAAGAAATTTCATCCCTCCTGATGCTCTGATCCCAACACCCTCAATCCCAGAATCTTTTGGGTTAGGGGTAAGAAATTCAAGGAGCTTGAGAACCGACTTGATGCAGAAAACGTGTGACTTTGAAGGTGGTCAGTCTCTTCCCAAGAGCGTGGTCGGAACAAATGAAAGCTCTTGCATAGGGCAGCAGGCCCTTCTTTCCAGTTAGAAGGTTGGGGCTGATCAAGGACGAAGCAGTACCTCGAGGGGGCGATGTTGCCCTGCAAGTGTCATGGGGCAGTGCTTGGGCGGTGCTGGGCAGCGACTCTGAGCTAGCAGAGTCTCAGCAACAGGCAGGTAGGCAAGCAGCCAGAGAAGGAAGGGGAAGCCAAGTCTTGGAGGAGGGAAAGGGGAGCTGTGGAGGGGCTTCGGTGCCCTGATAACGCATAGCAAAGGCAAGGTAGGGTCTCTGGGTCACAGAAAAGCAAGGGGTCCTGAAGTCTGGGATCTCTCAGGGTTAACTGTAGTGTCAGTCCCACTGGATCCTGGTGGGCCCTATTTTTGGTTAAATAGTATTCTGTCAGTAGTCAAGGGAGTTGCCTTCTCTGGTGTGGGGGTCCCATCCTATCCATTGGAAGCCTGACTGAGACAAAAAGGCTGAGAGAGGCGAGAATTTGTTGTTCCTGTCTGTCTTGGAAGTGGGACTCTGAGAAACTTAAGACTCAGGCTGGGGACAGGGATGTAGCTTGGTGGCATCATACCTGCCTGACAAGCACAAGGTCCTGAGTTTGATCCCTGGTACTGCAAACCAAACAAAACAAAACATTGGGTTGAAACTTATGCCATGGGCTTTGCTTGTCTCTGGATCTTGGGATTTGTCAGTCCTCATCACTGCCTGAGCCAGGCCAGCTCCTTATCACAGTGCAATTTCTTCTCCCTCTCTATGTAGAGGCAGGTACGTGTGTGATAGATGGATGCACTGTACCCAGGACACATGTATGTGTTTGTGTACACATGTGTATGTGTATGTGAATGTATATATGCTCTCTGTTGGTTTTATTTCTTGGGCAAAGCTGGACTAAGTCAGGGTCTCTTGTGGCCGATGAGTTTGTTGTATCAACAGCTAGCAAATACTGAGTACAGCTTTTCAGGTTTTGGAAAGTAGGTAGGTTCTAACTGACTACAAATATCTTTCTTTAGCCTATATTCAAGGCAATCCTGTGTGCAGAAGTGTGAGTTTGGGAGCAGTTGGGCTTTGAGCTGACCGTCCACCCTGCTGGGCAGGTATAGACAACGTGGGGGGCAGTGAAGGCCACTGCGCAGGGGCCGCCTCTACCGCCTTGAACAAACAATCAAGGAGGAAAAGGGCAGAGTCCCGAGTTGGTGATGGGATCCACCGTAGAGCTAACATAACGGGACCTTAGGAATATGCTAGGTGAAATAATCAGGTCATAAAAGCACAAATACTGTGTGATTCCTCTATGTGAATTGCCTAAAGCAGTCAAATTTGTAGAGACAGAAAGTACAATGATGTTTCCCGGGGACTGGAGCAGGAGAGAAGGGGAAGTTCATATTTGATATGTGTGGAGGGTCAGGGGATGGAGCTCAGCAGCCCAGTGCCTGCCTGAGTGCAAGGTACTGAGTTCAATCCTTGGTACTGCAAAAAAAGAAAAAAGAAAGAAAAAATTGTGGAGTTTCAGTTTTCAAAATGAAGAAGTGTGGGGGCTGGGGATTTAGCTCAATGGTTCCAGTGGCTGTCTTGCAAGCACAAGGCCCCGGGTTTGATCCCGGTTAACCACATACCATACTGGGCGTGGAGACTCACGCCCAGCAACAATCAGTACCACATACCACAGTGCCAGGCCTGGTGGCTCACACCTGTAATCCCAGCACTTGGGAGGCAGAGGCAGGAGGATTGCTGTGATGTGAGTTGGAGGCTGAGCTTGGGGCCAGCCTGAACTACAAAAGCTAGACCTTGTCTCAAAAAAACTAAAAAGAAAAAAAAAGAAATCACAAAATGAAGAAGCATGCTGGTGGTGTGTGGGAGTGGTGATGGTACAACACTGTGAATACACAATGCCCCTGAAGTGTGCACTTAAAAAAAATAATGAAGATGGTGAATTCCACATTACGTCTGTTTCAATATGGTGAATAAACACATCCCATCCCAGCCTGGGGTACACAGCAGCCAGGGCAGAGCCACCGCTGGAACTTGGTAGAATGAAAGACACAAAAACAAAGGAGTTGTGTCCACTGAGTTAGTGCTGAGTCCTCCCCACCTGGCAGACGCCTGACATCCATCTACCCAGTGCACACGGGCTATTCCACGAGTGAGTTACTTCGGCACCGTGCTGGTTAGTAGCCATCTCCTGATCATCAGCTCTCCATACTCCACTGTGTGAGGCTGGAGCTGGGCACAGAGCATGTCTGCTTTGCAGCTGGGGGCTCAAGAGGGGTGGCTGGCTGAGGAGAAGGGCGCAGTCCTTCCCCTCTGCTTCCTATGTGCTACATGTCTGCTTGTGAGTCCGTGACTGAGCTTGGCCATTTCTTCTATCCACAATGCTTCTTGCTGGCAGCTGCCAGTTCTTTCCCAACAGCAGCTGAGTACATTTTGCATCTGCTCCACCTCATACAGCACAGGGTCATCGAGTCCCACTTCACAGACCCCAGGTCCAGCTTCCAGCGACACCTCAAGGCCAAGATTCTGGGCCTGAGGGCTCCGCCTCTTCCCTTTGATCCCTCGCCCGGGAGGTTTGTCTCCCGTGGCCACTTTTGGAGCTCTTCTGTTTGCGTCTTGCTTTTTGAATGTCCTTAACAACTTCAGTCATAAATTACATTGCTCAGCTTCCCCAAGGGCCAACATCCTGTAGTTCTCCTTTATTTATCACTCCATCTTGTTGTCATTTGAAATTAAAGCAAATATCAGATATTGTGCCTCCCATGGCTGATAAATGCATCTGGATATATCTCTGAACTTTTTTCTTTTCCATGCCAGGAGTTCAATACGGGGCCTCACAGAGGCTAAGCAACCTTTCCATTGCCGTACACCCTAGGCCTGAAATTACTCTTGTGCTAAGGAGCACTGTTCTTCCTCAGAGGAGGTCATGTCCTTCAGTCATGTGAATACATTTGCAGAGGAGGGTGGTATGGAGGAGACAGGGATGTGCTGGGGCCCCCACAGGAGAAGTCAACCAGGCACTATTCGCTGGATTACATCCTGATGGCCACTCCTGGGGGACAGGAACCCCAGCCTCCTGGGCCTCTGATGAGGGCAGGTACATACTGGCCAGGACAGACCACATCCATCTTTGTCCTTCTAGCCCCACTTAACCAGACACAACCCAAAGTCAGTGCTACCCACATGAGTCTGATTAACTGGCGAAGTGACAGAGGCATGAGTCTGGGAAGGTAGAAACTGGAGGAGCTGTGATGTGGCTTCAGCCTCACCTCCCTGACTGAATCCACGGAAGGAAGGCAGAATTGTAAGTCCCAGAGGGTTGGGGGTTCCAGGTCCCCAGGAAGCACGTATGCTGGGGTGTAGTTCCTGACCCAAGATCCCTGTCCCTGTCCCGGAGAGCAGGCTGCTCACCGGTGAAGAAGACCAGGGGAAAGAATGTTCTTGTGACTGGGGGCCTCATCTGAGGAGGAGCCTAACGTGGATAAGGCTCAGGACAAAGCTGATGATGTGATTCCTCTGAACTAGATGGAGAAAGCAGAACTGGAAAGAAATAGGTCAGACGGAGAGAGACGGGGGAGAGGAGAGCACTGGACTAAAGGGAGGCGGAAACGAAAGGTTCAGGAAAGGTGAGTACATGGAAACTGAAAGTCTTCACAGTCGAGCCCTCAGACGTACCCATCACATGTCCCGAAAGACAGATCTAGAGACAGGATGGCTGGGAGATGGCCATCGGTGACCGCCGCGAAGCCATTCAGTAGAACCTCAGTGACACAGGGCAGCGTTGTAGAGAAAACGGATAAACTAGATGAAACCCTGGAAGACTGTGAAACTGTATTAGAAAAGGATTCATCAGTACATTGAGCAAGAGAAGCTTGTATGGGAAAACCTATATTTTTAAGTGTTTTTTTCTTTTGCTCTCATAGGCAGTGAATTTTAAATAATTCCTCAGGATACAACTAAATTCCATATTTACGCTCAGCAAAAAACGTGGGAGCTCTGTCTTTGAAGTTGCGGCCACAAATGCACACTGACCACGGGGCATTTCTGTCTGAAAGTAGCAGAGGTAATCCTGAAATCATCAGGTGTGACAGGAAGTGTACTTCACTGGTGCCTGGGGGATCTTACCTGTCATAGTCACACAGACTAGGCCCACATGGTCCTTAGCGCTGCTGGCTTTCCATCTTTCCCTTTTTCCGTCACCAGTCTTCTGTCCTGTCATCCTGTGCCGTGCATATTTCCAGCTCAACATTTCCTAAGCTAACTCACCATTCTTAAAATGCCTGTTCTTCTAGTCCTTGGCACTGATAATCCTTCTGCTTCCAAAGCTCATAATTATTTTTATCACAGGTGTAAATTGACTAAATGTCATTGATTTCTCTCCCCATCTAAAAATAACTTCAGATTTATGCTTATTTATTTATTTTTCAGTGCTGAGAATTAAACCCAGGGCCTTCATACTGAGTTACACCCCCAACTCCTTTATTTATTTTTTAATGTGAGACAAGGTCTTAGTGAGCTACTAAGTTGTCCAAGATGAATTTGAATTTGTGATCTTCTTGCCTCAGCCACCCAGAGTGCTAGAAGTACAGGAATACACCACCACACCTAGCTATACTTTGATTTCTATCACTACTTTTTGATGAAATCTAATTCATAACAATAGCATATACACTACAAGGAGATATTTATATATTAGCACCCAAAACATAACAGTTTGTTGTAGCTTATGTCTAGACATATCTCAAAGCTTTATTTGGTCACAGGTGGAGCTTTTTCAAAGGTAGCTGAGTGCAGAGTGTATACTTCAGTGGTGCAGGGGTAGAATTAAGGGTGTGTGGTTACTCAGTTAGCTCACTGATTGGTGTGACATTGCCCTAATCCTCCTTATTTTATAATAATGTAAGGAACAGAAAGAAGTTTGTCTCCTCCCTTGCTTGCTTTGCTGCCTTCCTCCTGCCATGAACCGTTTCTCCTCTGTCCTGATAACCAACTGACGAGGAACTGAAATCTTTATATACCGTGAGCCAAATAAACCTTTCCTCCCTTAACTCTGGAGGCTGGCATTTTGTCTCGGCAATGAGAAAAATTATTAAGACACATTCAAATAAGCTTGAGAAATGCTGATTTTAACAAATTAAACAGTTTTTTCTTTCAAGGCCAAAAATAAAAGTAACAACAGTTTGAGTAACCAACCAGGGAAGATTAGTCCTGAGTCATCAAAACTGTAAGTTGACCACACTGGAATACAGAGCCAGTGTGGGTTTCTAGGCATCACTACAAGAAACACAGAATCTCCATTTATAAAATGGGGCTTGGGGGATGGCTGAAGAGTCTCTCTGTGTAGTTCAGACTGGTTTTGAACTTACTACCAAGCCCAAGCTGGCCTTGAACTCATGGGAATCTTCCTGTCTCGGCTTCCTTAGTAATGGGGTCACAGGCATGCACCACTCCTTCCGGCTTTTGATCAGTAATCTGGAAATATCCCAAACCATTCTTAGACTGAAAACTGGAAAAAGAGACTGTGATGAACTTAGAAGAACTTTGACAAAATGGAGGAAAAGACGATAGCCTAACTGCCACGCCATTCCCACAGCTTGACCTGATGCTGCTGTGCTACGGTTGTGTGGGGGGATGCCCAACTCCCAGAAGCCCCTTCTCTGTAAGCTTTTTAGAACCATATTTCTAAAGTCTCTGTAGCAGCAGATCAGAATCAACAGTGATCTCTCCCCTTGGTGCAGTGTCTCCTTGTTCTCCTGGTGCTTACCTTAAGGAAACACTGCTGGGGTCTCGAGTGTCCTGGTAGTTTCCACTTGCTCGTCAGGCATCGGTACAGGGTTGGCACAGCCAGGTCAAGTGCTCCATGCATGACCACTGCATGCCAGGGCCGGCGAGGTGACTTCTTTCTTCAGTGGTTGGCAGAGGCTGTTTTCCCATCTCCTTCATTACCTAGAAGATTGCCCTGAATCGCAGAGCAGGAACGGAAGGTAGTTGGGAGAGCTGCAGATGCCAAAGAGATGCAAAAGGAGACAATGGTGGCCCCAGAGGAACCTGAAACAAGGCTTTGGAGACCAAGGGAGAGACTGGACGGTCCTGAAAGCTGGTGAGGGCAGTGAGGGGGGGAGGGCAGGGGAGGGGGACCCTGGCAGCTTGGTCCTGTGCTTTGTTCATACTGCATTCGTCTGAGAGGCAGGAGAGTGCGATGCAGAGGACATGGGTGCTGGCCCCACACCGCCTGAGCCTGGGTCCTGGCTGCACCCGTACTCTCGCTACACACTCCACTTATATACCTTAAACTCTCGTGACTCAGTGTCTTTATACAGCGGATGTGACTCTCGTAGTGTCTGTCTTGTGTGGGGTTGTGAGGATTAACCGAGTGACTGTAGAAGGTACTGATACCAGCGAGCCATATACATAAGGGCTGGGTCAGTGCCCCGTGATGGCGTCTTTGTGGGTGAGGAGACGTGGTTATGGGCACCCACCCCTGAGTCAACCACTGTGTGCACAGCATCTGCCAGCTCACCTAACATGTCCTGGCCTGGGGTCACCGCGCACTGACTATCCTCCGTTTGAGACACGAGAAGCCGCACCTGAGAGCAGGCCAGTGACGGCATTCCCAGGACTGGAGCGTGCTCACTTTCTCTTTCTGCTGCTGTGGGCTCTCCTTTCCTCCCCCTTGGCCTTCTTGGAGTTGGACTGTCCTGAAGAGCCTCAGAGTTGGGCCTACAGAGCGTGGTGTCCTCTGAGTCAAAAGTTAAATGTGAAGTAAGAAGCCAAGGGCAGGCTGTGGGCACCATTCACAAGACCCTTGCCCACTGCAGCCACTCTGGGTACTGGGGTCACTGTGAGCCCATGGGCAGCATGTCTCCCCCTCAGAGAGCCATCTTCATGCCTGCAGCTGTCCTCTGCGGCTCCCAGTGCTCCTGGTGCACTGCAGCCTGGATGGAAATCCCCCAGTGAAGGCAGGAAACACACACCCGAGATGCCTCCCCTGGCGGGGACGTGCCCAGCACTAGGCTGGGCCTTCCGCGGCCCCTTTACTGATGTGTGCAGGAGGAGGGCATTCGGTTATAGAAGCTCCACTCAGTTGCCTTCCTGCCTCTGTATGAAGACACCCTTGCCTTGGGAGTTTTGATACATGCTTGTGATACCAGTACTCTGGGAGGCCGAGGCAGGAGAATCCACAAGTTCCAGCCCAGCTTGAGCAGCTTAGACACTTAGCAAGAAATCAGCCTCCAAAAAATATATAGAAAAGAGCTTGGGATATGGCTCAGTATAAAGGTCCTGGATTCAATCCTCACTACTGCGCAGGGTGGGGTGGGGAATGTCTTGAGAGTTTTAATGTAAATGAGAAAAAAAGAAAAGAGGTAGGGGAAGAAGAAATGGAAAGCTGAATTCTTTGATCTTCCTCTCACAGGTCTGCTCACTGTTCTGCTGTTCTTGGTTGTGGGAGTATTCCAAAGCCTCAAAAATGCAAGACCAGTTGGAAATGTGTGTAAAGGGCAGCCAAATAGGCAGTTGTCTTCCAAGTAACAACTTTGATTCCATGGTTTTACAAAAACCCTTTTGTTTATCATCACTAATTATTTAACTTTGATTCTTATGCTTTCTTACTGAATAAATATCCCTACATAGGTGAAAGAAGCAGAGAGATAAAACTCATCCAAAACACACATCCCACACTGTGCACATCGAAGGTGCAGACTCTTGCTGCAGACTCGAGCTTCTCTCTGACCCCGCCTCGGTGGGGCTGTGGGATTTGGAAGCCGACAGGCGCCATCTCTGGGCCTATTTCTGCTCATTCTGCTTTTGGCACAGTGCCCGTTTCCTGCGAACCTCTCTTCCATCCTCTCAACCTCACAGGCTTCACTGGGAGCTTCAGCCTGAGGCCCCTCCCCATCTGGCTGTGGAGTGGAAAGGGACACTTGTCACAGAATGAAGGGACCACGAGAAAAATGCTTATATTTCAAAGCAAAAGGAGATCCACAAGCAAACTCTGTGTGAACTCCACAGATGTGGCTGTGGACTCAGGGAACAGTAAGCAGTGGTGGTGGCACACGGACCTGTAATGTCAGCACTTGGGAGGCTGAGGCAGGAGGATTACCATGAGTTTGGCACTAGCCTGAATCACACAACAAAACTGTCATGAGCATCCTCCACTTTCTCCTCTGAAGAAACTTTCAACATCTGTTTTCTTATCTCTGACTGGGCTTGGGAGGGGGAGGAAGTGGGAGAAGGATGTTTGCCCTGAGAAGGGCCAAGGTGGGGGAGAATCCAAACACAGGCAGTCCTGCTGTGCGGAGCCATCAAAGGGCCATTGTATAATCTGAAGGAATAAACAAAATCCCCAGCAGATTAGCATCTGGAAGGGTGAAGGCTAAAGGTCACTCTGCAGTTGGGAAGAGAAAACTGTTGTTTTGTAGCAGTTTCCTTAAAATTTCCTTAACAATGCTCCTAAACTGATGTTTCAGTTTTTGAAAGCATAGCTGGTTATGTTAATCTTGATATAGGAGAGGTTAGAGGTGCAGTGTAATGAGTTCATGGTCTCACAGTATCTACGAAGGAGGAAGTTAGAAGAGTTTTATTGGAAATAAAGACAGGAAAAATAGCTCCTGGATTTTCAGGAGGCATGATGCCCTTCGTCAGGGGTAATTCATGCAGCAAAGTCATAGCACGGATACAATCTATGTCAAACTGAAATCAACCTACAGAATAATAAGGATGCTGTTTAGCTGACATTGACCCAATAGGAAAGGAAGGGCTGTAGCAGGAGTACTGGGCGTTGGGTGCCCCTTTGGACTCCCCAGACAGGTAGTGCTAATTATAGTGTCATTCGGAATTACTGTTTATCCCGCAGGCATAGCCATTGCATCTCTCTCCTGAAGCCTCCTCCTCCTTTTCAGATTTGTCTCCAGACACCATCCAAAGGTCTCTATTTTTTATGCTCACTTTCTTGAGGGCCCAGTCCCTCTCTGACTGTGTATTAATTTCTATCTAACTTAGATGTCTATAATAATTACAGCATTGTTGGAGGCTGAGACAGGAGGCTGGCTAGTTTGAGTCTAGTGTGGGCTATTTAGATGCTGTGTCAAAATAAAAAGAGAAAAAGGGCTTGGAATGCATGTAGCTCAGTGCAAATGCCCTGGGTTCAATCTCCAGTATGCAAAAAATAGAGAGGAGATGATGCCTCCACATGGAATTGGGCAACTAGGAGCTACCTGTGTCATTAGGGAACTACAGGTTAACGAGGTAGCTATGCTTTTTGTAGAATGCACCTGAGTAGCCATGACAACTTCGGTAAGCTGTCATCAAAGGAATGTAATGGACCCTGAAAGTCCTGCCAGAACTCTTTGCTTGCTTCTTCTTCACTGCTCTGCTTTGTGTAAATCCCACTTGCCATATCATCATTAATAGGATTAAGCTCCATTGATGTGAAAAGTGGTCCATATGGAAGGACAACCTTCTCCTCGGGGTTCTTGAGACTGACAGGAGTCACTTGTTGAGCCACCGGCATCACCAAAAGTCAATTTTTGCTGCTCTCTTTGCGTTAAACAGTTCACGGCAGGGTACTGCTCCATTGTGTGGAACCATTTTGGTTTTTTAACAGGTTTTGTTTTTTGTACCAGGGATTGAACTCACGACCTTGGGCTTGCCAGGCAGGCAGTGGCAGCGCCTTTAAACTAGGTCCCCAGCTCTGAAGTAGATGAACAGAACCTTGGACATGTACCTACCATAGGCTCTACCTACTCCAATCCTAAATATTAACCCAAAGAAGATACATGTCCGAAGATAGGCAGGTGGATAAGCTGTCAAATATCACACAGTGAACATTACTCAGCAATGAAAATGAATGAATTAATGATCCATGTAACAAAGTGGAGAAATCTCAAGATGCTTATACTAAGTGAAACAGCCCAGATCTTCCAAATTATGTACCACATAATTCCATTTATACTAAACTCTAGAAAATGCAAATGTATTACTAGTGACTGAAAGAACAGAAATTACTCGGGGGAGAGGAGGAGAAGATGACAAGGAGAGATGTGGGGGAAGTTTTTTGGAAGTCAGATACACTCCTGTCTTGGTTTTGTTAACTTTTCTTGGTCTATGTATATGTCAAAATTTAACAAATTGTCTGCTTTAAATGAACATGTATTGTACTCAATAAACAATTTGTTGCATGCTAATGATACTTCAGCAAAGGCTTTAAATTAAATTTTAAAAGTTCCAGGGCCGAGGATTTAGCTCAAGTGGTACCATGCAAGCTCAAGGGCCAGAGTTCGATCTCTAGTGCTGCAAAAAAAAAAAAAAAGAAAAAGAAATTTTAAAAGTTCCTTCATGGAACCACTACAGAGAGCATTCAGCAAAGCTCTCTGTATCAAAGTCAAAGATAAGGCGATGCCAAAAAGCTGCAAATGAAAGAGAGCTGCTTGTGCCCAGTGAGAGGAGGGTGTCAGCCAGGAGAGGCTCTGGGCCCGCGGCAGGGCTGGCAGGGCACGATGCCCAGTCCTTGTTGTCCCTCCAGCCTACTCACATGGCAGGCAGCGCCAGGTCAGCCCATCCAAGGCATCCCGGGTGGGCCTCAGCCATGGCTGACAGGGCAAGGCCGACTTGAGTCCTGGCTTCATCCCCCACTGGTGCTGGGCTCTCAGGATCAGTGCAGATATCAGCCCCTCATGGCTCTCTGAGGGACCCTGTCTTGGGCCTGCAGGATGCCTGCCTCTGTTTTGCTTCTTTTCTTCCCCGCTTCTCCTTTTTCTTTCCTTCTTGGACTGGAGGGTTGGACTCAGGGCCTTTACACTACTGTACATTTCCAACTCTTTAAAAAAAACTTTCATTATTTTACTTTGATACAGGGTCTCATTAGGTCACTGAGTGGCTGAGGCTGGCATCACACTGGTGATCTCTGGCTTCATCCTCCCAGACGGCTGGGATTACAGTTGTGTGCCATCATCCCCAGCTCCTCCCTTTCCTTTATTCTCCTGGGAATGAGCCTCAGTTCACTGGGTAAGATGTGCAAGTGGGCGACATTTCCTTCACTTTCATGGTACTGAATTGATCTTCTACTTTGTGCCATTAACCTGCTGGCGCACAGTTTGCTTGGTGCCCTTCCTCAGGTAAATTCCAGGTGGGGCTGGGGCCTCTGCCTATTTCCATTATTGGTTTCTGGCCTGTGGGGGGAGGACTTCTCTGAGGCTGGGGCTCCTGACAGGCTGCGGTCGCCTATGTGTGTGTTTTATAGTTGAGCAAACATGGTTGATCTCAAGCTCTTCACACACCGGAGTTACAGGTGGGCTGTGGATAAAAATCTGGTCTGCCGTTGTCATGTCTGAAGACAACATGGATTAAAATAGTTCATGCATAGGGCTGCTGAGCAAGTAAGACAAGTTGGTACTCAGTGCTGCACACAGTGGGTCTTTTATAAACAATGTTTGCTCCACCATGCTGGACTCAGGGTGCCTGCCTTTCTGCCTGGCCCTCCAGAGAAGGTGGCACAGGCCCCACTGACCCTTTCTGTCCAGGTTCCTTCACCTCTGTTCACCCGTGGCTGAGGTTCTGACAGAAATCTGGGGCTCTGGGTTCTTTTGGGGAGAAAGTGAGCAGGGACAAAGCCTGGCTGCTCCTCAGAATGAATCCTTCCAAAATGTGTCGCACCCAGCCCTCAAGACCCAGAGTTGAGCCCAGACTGCTTTGCTGTTTCCTGATCATCTCAGACCACAGACCTGGGTCCTCCCGGGGACCAGGAAATGCAGGGAAGCCCCCGGCAACATGAGTTTCCCTTCCTTGGGCTTGCCTGTGGTCTGGGAGGTGCTTCCAGTCAACATCTCACATCTTGACCGCCATTAGACAGGCTCTCGCTCTGATACCCAGCGGGTCTCAGACTCCCAGGGTCCGTGATCCCTGATTCCCGGGGCTGGCTGCACTTGGTTCTTCTGCAGGAATAGCACCAACCCCTTGGGTCAGAGATCAGCACACTCTGGGGTGACCTGTGAGTCCAATCAGTGCTGCTTCGTCTTCTGGGGACACTGGATGAGCTCCAGGACAGCCCAGCTTCTTGGCCAATGATGTTTTGGACAATTCTCTGAGAAAGTTCTGTGGAAGAGCAATGTCATTCTGCCACCTTGTGGAAATTCTGTTCACTGGATTGTTTTCAGGACTGTGGACTGAAAAATGAAGTTACCAGGGATCACTTACTTTTCTGTAAAAGACAAGTGTTTAGTACAGCACCATGCCTTACTAACTGCCATTATATTTCCTATAAAGAGCCATTAATTTAGACAGGAAGGCTATCAGTAAGGTTAAACTTGCCAAGGGGTAAAGGCATGAGCATCTCAAGTGGGAGGTGTGGCACATGCCTGTTATCCTAGCACCAGAGAGGCTGAGACAGGAGGATCCTGGTATTTCCTAGCGAGTTCAAGGGCAGCCTCAATCACATAGACAGACCATATGCTTCCCCCCTCCTGAAAATGGAAAAGGCCAGGGATTTAGCTCTGGGTTCCGGTGTCTGCCTGGTAAGCACAAGGTTCTGAGTTCCTTTCCCAGTAATCATATTACACCAGGCCTGGTGACTCTCACTTGTAATCCTAGCACTCAGGAGGCAGAGGCAGGAGGATTGCTGTTAGTTCAAAGCTAGCCTGGGATACATAGTATGTTCAGGGCCAGCCTGAACTACAAAGTGAGACCCTGTCTCAAAAAAAGGCCTAGGATATAACCCAGTAGTAGAATATCTCTGAGTTTAATCCCCAGTGTTGAAAAAATTCTTAATAAAGAAATCTGCAAACATTTCTCTTTATTTGCATGGACAATGTAGAATACTGAAAAATATATAAATATGGTCTCTCCTTTGATGAGTTTAAATTTGCCAGATCTACGCCCCTGGGTAGTAAGATGCTCCTCAATCCGGGATCCTTCTAGAGCACATTCACCCACCCTTTTTTTTTTTTTTTTTTTTTTTAGGTTTTTTGAGACAGGGTCTCGCTTTGTAGTTCAGGTTGGCCCTGAGCTCAACCTCAAACTCATCACAGCAATCCTCCTGCCTCTGCCTCCTGAGGGCTGGGATTACAGGTGTGAGCCACCATGCCCGGCACTGACCCTTTACCAACTGTGTTCTGGGTGATATTTGCCAGGGTGATGGATGGGAGCTTGGGCCCCAGCTGGGCCTAGCTGTCCCCCTTTCCATGGCCCAGATGGGCTGTGTTGTGTGGCTGGGGAGAGACGTCTGAGCAGAGCCCAATGCAGAGGAACTGGGCCACATCAGAATGAATGCTCAGTGATACTTGTAAATAGCTAGGAGGGCGTTTGTCCTGTCTAGGAACAATGCCGCCTTGCCTAGTGTGGCCAGGCATACAGGAGGGTGAAAATACATGGTGAATATTTACATTTGAAAGTCATTACAGTAAAAGGCACCACTGCTGTGAATCCCCCTCCGGTTACTCCCCCACTCCAAACACACTCATCCTATGTTCTTACCACTTTCTTAAGCAGTTCGAAAGCCTTCTTTTGCATCTTCACAAGGACTGATCAAAGACAGGATGAATTCTGTCATGTGCCTTCTAGCCAAAAGGCAGGTTTGTAAAACTCTGTGTGTGTGTGTGTGTGTGTGTGTGTACGTGTGCATGCATGGGCGTGTTTGTGTGTGTGTGTGCGCGCGTGTGTGTGTGTGTGTGTGTGTCTCCTCGAGTTAGGGTCTCAATAGTTCAGGCTGGCCTTGAACTCAGCTCTTGAACTTGTAGTAATCTTCCTGCCTCAGCTTCCCAGTGCTGGAATTACAGACAAACCACTACACCTGGCTATGATGTGTCCTCACTTGCCTTATTTACCAGGTCTGACACTGCACAACTTCTTGCTCCTTCCCCAAATCAAAATGACCATGAAAGGTATGTGTTTTGAATCAGTTTAGGACATTGAGGCAGCCTTTGCAGGGGAACTAAACATACTCATGAGACAAGACTTTAGTACTTCTTCAGAAAGAGGCAAAAACTATGGGATCAGTGTGTTTGAAGCAAGGGAAGTATTTTTTTTTTTTACCATAATCACTTTTACATTGTACTTGTCTATCACTCTTCATCATCTTCTAAGTGAGAAACATTGCAGATACAGGGGAGCATTTTTATCAGGAAGCTCTCTATTCTCCACCTACTCCTACCCACTTTTAGGATTTCTACCCTCAGTCTTTAGATGATGGTATTTTTGCATATTTCAGAGCTATGAAATTCTGAAGATAAAATTATTTTTAACTCACTTAAGTAGCACATCACTTGTTTATTAAGGACAGGGAAGAGATGGGGTGAGAGGAAGACGGCTGAACAAGCAAGAGGAAGACGCTGCTGGTGTCTCACACTCCTCCCTGCTCAGAGGTGTGACTGGTGCCGCTTTGAGGGTGGTGTCAGTGGTGGACTGGCTGGACAAGGGAAGGGGGTGTGGTGGGCCAGACACTCGAGTCATGCTGAGATGTCCCACCTCCAGAATTACCTGATTTTCAGCTTCCTGATGGACAAGCCATAACTGATTCTCTTACAGTGTGGCCCTCTGTGCTCAGCAAAGAGAGAAGACATGACTCATTGCATTGTGACTTTCTCATTCACTGATTTATCGAAGTGGTTAATCTAATCTCTCTTCCTTGCAAAACATCACACTGGGCATTGGTTTATGACTTAGTGGTGAGTCATAATAAATAAATGAGTGACTGCAGTGTGAAAGGCTAGGAAGTTTTATTTTTCCTTTATATTTTATTTATTTATTTTGGTACTGAGGATCAAACTCAGGACCTTGTACTTGTGAGGCTGGTGTTGGAACCTCTGAGCTGAACCTCCAGTCATTAGGAAACTTTAAACATGAGAAAAGACTGCTGATGTGTTGTGAGCACAAGTGTTCAGAGTGAGGGAAGCTGGCCTCCCCAAATCTCTGAGTAGCCAGCTGCTGCTGGAGTGGGCAAGATCTTCCTGGCAGAAAATGGGCTAGTCCAAGACCTCAGTGGATGTCTGAAATGACAAATGGTACCAAACCTTATGTGTAACTGATTTTTTTTCCTGTATGTCAGATATATGTTCAAATGTAATTAATTAATTTAGGACAATAAGAGATTAAGAACTAATAAACTAGACATAGTGGCACGTGTCTGTAATCCCAGCACTTGGGAAGCTGAGACAGGAAGATCACAGCAAGGTGGAGGCCAGCCGGTGCTACATAGTGAGTTCAAAGCCAGCCTGAACTACATAGTGAGATCTTGCCTCAAACAAACAAAAAACCTGATAATGAAGTAGAATATTTATAAAAATGTAGTACAATAAAAGTTATGTGACTATGGTGTCTCTCTTCCTCAAAATAGCTTACATCCTGTACTCGTCTTTCCACTTGTGACAGTGTGAAACCACATGTAAAGGAAGCACTTCATGGCTTCTCTTCAGCATACTCAGATTGCCAGCATTACTACCATTGCACTTCATGGCC
>PVIR01034603.1:0-17070 GCA_004026965.1 Petromus typicus | reverse complement strand
AGAAACTCATACCACCTCTTCCTACTTCATATGTGTATCCTAGCCAAAGAAAAATACTCATCTTCCTGACAGAAAATTGCCATTTTTTAGTTTCAGTATTTACACCTATACATCATACCTCAGTGCACCAATAATACATTCTATCCTACTTTGAGGATCAAAATTTTAAGAACATCAGGGGCTGGGGAGTTAGCTCAGTGGTTCCAGCGCCTGTCTTGCAAGCGCAAGGACCCGGGTTCAATTCCCCGGTAACCACATAACATACTGGGCGTGGAGACTCACGCCCAGCAGCAACCAGTACCACATACCACAGTGCCGGGCATGGTGGCTCACGCCTGTAATCCCAGCACTCAGGAGGCAGAGGCAGGAGGATTGTGATGTGAGTTTGAGGCTGAGCTCAGGGCCAGCCTGAACCACAAGGCGAGACCCTGTCTCCAAAAACCTAAAAAAAAAAATTTAAGAACATCAAAGAGTTATGCCAAAGGAAGCACGATAGTGCACTCTTATAATCCCAGAAATCCAGTCCGCTCCAGCTCCCTGAGCTAATGCAGGAGAATCATTCGCTTGAACCCAACATGAGCAACTTAGCAACTTATCAAGACCCTGTCTCCAAATAATTAACTTTTATAAAGGGCTGGGGATGTAGCCACAGTGCAAAGGCCCTAGGTTCAGTCTGTAGTACTGTAGAACAATAGTCATACTAGCTATCAGGACAGTGTCCAGTTAGCAGGATATAATACACTGACTGTGACCTCCCTTTTGTAAAGTTTTACAGACCTACCACAAAGAAACTGTGAGATCTAATCGATCACTCCATATCCATTACTTCAGAAATTTGTTAAGTGGCTGACTGCTTTTCTATTTCTTGTACTACAACATGGATTAAACCTATGTATAGCAACAGCAGAACCTACCATATTCAGTTAGATACTTATTATCTCTTTACCACAAGCAAAAATATTTTTAAAATTTAAAATATAAACATACTTTTTAAAAAAGAGACACACTGTACTCAGATTATTTTTAGGATCTGCTATATACAATACATGCCCCACTTATGTTTGCTTTTTAAAAAATAGAATTCATATTACAGTGAAGGACATTTCTAAGGTTTTTTCAGCTGTGCTGAAGAGACACCACTGCTACCCAGGAGCCCAGTAATCTGCAGCTCTCCCCACTAGTTCAGAGGTTTTAAGGGTCTCTAAACCTAAAAGTAGGCAAAGGTTGGGACTTTTCATGCTCATTAGAGACAGAGTTGTGTGATCAGGCATTAAATGAAGGCTTGAACCTTGGCACACTCAGAGCAGTCATCTATTTCTCCTGTCTCCTGTTGTCTCTGATAAAAGGTGTAGAGAACTCTTAGGACCTGAGTTGAAAGCCAACAATAATGAAAGAAAAAGTATTCACAAATCCAGATATCCAGGTACTTCCCATAGACTATGGAGGCAGGAGCCCATTCTCTGCACTTGTCTAGTAGGGAATAGGAGGATATTCACTGTGGAATGGCCTCAATCTATATAATCTACACCAGCCTTGGGCTCCTGACTGTATCCACAGTAGAAGCCACTGAGGAAAATAACTGGGATGTACTCAGATCAATTGTTTCATGTAGAACACCTTGAGTACTCGCTGGCGAATCTGTTGAGTCTTTACCCCATAGACAAGAGGATTGAGAGCAGGTGGCACAAGAAGATAGAGAGTGGCCAAAAGAACATGGACGTGATGGGGCACATGGTGGCCAAAGCGGTGAGTGAGGAAGGAGAACATTCCAGGGATATAGAAGACCAGGATGACACAAACATGAGATCCGCAGGTGCTAAAGGCCTTGATCCGGGCCTCACCACCCTGTACCTTCAGCACTGCCTGGAGGATAAGGGCATAGGAGATTCCTATAGCTAAGACGTCCAGCCCAACCACAAGCAGTGCCACTGCAAGTCCATAAGCTTGATTCACTGTGGTCGGTGAACAAGCAAGTTTTACCACAGCCATGTGCTCACAGTAGGCGTGGCTGATGACAGTAGACTGGCAGAAGCTGAGGCGCTGCAACAGGATGGGAAAGGGAACAAGAAGAAGTAATCCACGCACCAGCACTGCCATTCCAATGTGCCCTATTGCCCCTGGATGCAGGACAGTGGAATGATGCAGAGGGTGGCAAATGGCCACATAACGATCCAGAGCCATGGCCACAAGTACACCTGACTCCATGGAGGAGAAGGCATGAATGAAGAACATCTGGGTCAGGCAGACAGTGTACCCAATCTCATGAGCATGAACCAGAAGCACTGCAAGGGCCTTGGGTGCAGTGGAGGAGGACAGAACTAGGTCAATGGCAGCCAGCATGGCCAGGAAAAGGTACATAGGTTGGTGCAAGGAAGAGTCGGTCCAGATGATGAAGAGAATGGTGACATTACCCACTAAAGCCAGGAAGTAAAGGACACCCAGAGGCAGTGCAATCCAGTGCTGACTTTCTTCCAGACCTGGGATACCTACTAGGAAAAAAGAAGGCTGTGATAGCCTCCAACTGGAATTGCTGAGGGTCATCATCAATGGCTTAGAAATAGAAGAGAAAGAGAAACCAATGTCATGACTTCTCTGTTCCTGAAACATCATCACATTGGGCATATCTGGCTGCCATCTTCATAAGAATGAGGAGGCTTAATCTGCAAAGTAAGGAAATAAAGTTAGACACAGGAAAGAAATTAGACCTGCATGTGTCTACACTGGTGTAGGTCTAGTATTATTTGACAATAAGATTGCTGAGATGTTTAAACTCTCCTCTTCAAACACTTATGTTACAGAACTGTCAACTTTACCGAGCTCTCTTTATCAACCTCTGGGTATTACCGAGCACTGTGAGTGAGTTTGTTGCATTTGAATCTAGTCTCCCAAAGTTTCCACGATCCAACACGCCAGAGATGCTCTTCTTATAGCTTCACTCCCACCATCTTTTCCATGTCCTATAAGCTGATTGAAGAGTTCTGTCCTCTCCTCTCTTCCCTATTCCATGCAATATCTTTGAATTGACTATGATTTTAACTATTTATATTTTTTCACTTATTCTAACGCATGTATTTGAATCATGTATTTGAATCATACTCTTCTAAGGCACAAGTTCATTTTTCCATTTGCTTCTTTCATGTATACCATACATTCAACATATTCCACACTGAATAAATTTACCTACTATTCCCAATCCTCTCTATGTCTTGGCAAAATTTTGAATCACATCACTACCTACCCAGCTTGATCTAGAAACTTGGAAACTACCTTACTCCTATCAACCGTATTTTTAGCCTCTCTTAGAGATACCTCTTTCCTCATTCTCTGATGTCACTCACTGCCGTAGTTCACCTTCCCTGCCCCTCTTACCTGGGTTGTCTCATGTAGTCTTTCTGCCTTTACTATACACTCCTCGCAATCTAGTTTTAACCCAGAATCACACATTTTTCTTAAATGCTCATGACATCATCTCATTCCTGTGATCAAAATCTTTCCACAAACTAAATCCATGGAATAAAACCATACATTTATGACAGGTGTAGAAGGTTTTCAAAGTATATTGTTTGTGTATAGTGTAGGGTGTGCAGGTAAAGTATTCCTACATGTCTATTCTGTTTTAACTTCTACAACCTTCTTGGAGTAATATGAGTGCATCGTGTTATCTCGCCCGTGATTTGTATGAATTATTTCTTCTTCCCCCTTTACTGAAGTTGATCCATATTCATTCCTGAAAAGCCACAGTCTGCTCTTCCTTTCTCTGCAGCTTTTCTTGACTATGTTAGAGCAACACATTATCCAGGAGCTCTTATGATGCCCTTCTGTTCATTCATAAATATCTGAATGTCACTTCTGTAAAAAATCCTTCAGTACCTTAATGCTTTATTTCAGAGACAGAACCATATTTCATTAATTCAGTGATCACCAGTTAGCATGTGGAACCATTTCATAAATAAAACTTTGGAGACAGAAAATCTTGGATTTTAAACTCTGCTTTTTGCATATTCTGTGAATAAAACTTTGGTAAACAACTGAAGAATTGTTTATCTGATAATAGAATGGATATCAATTTTACAGACTTGTTCTAAATATGAATTAAATGATGCACACGAAGTCTCAACATGTTATACTGTAAGTGATAGTCACTTATACTGTAAGTGATAATCACTAACATCAGCATTAAAAGATGACTAACATAATAGCATGGATTTCTTTTTATTCTTTTATTCTTTATTATTTTTATTCTTTATATCCATGCCTTCTCTTCTTTGTTTCAAATTTTCAATATTTCTGTCTCTCATGACTGTTTACTAATTCAGTGTGGTTGACATGTCCACATACCAAATAAATAGCTGATTCATTTAACTTTATCTACATGATTCACTCTCCTCAAACACTGTCAAAAAAAACCCTGAAGCCACATTTGTGTCTATGTGTTTGTCTTAAAAGATAAGTGTACTCTGAAGTAGCGTTTTCCAATGTTGGGAAGTCCACATGCACATGTAAAGATGATGGTAGGGCTGTCTCTGTTCATGTGAGTTGTACATTCACAGGCCACCCAGTATCTCTTTTTCATAGCCAATAGTAGTGGCTCTTCCATTGCCCTAAAACTCTTATCCTGATCATCATAAAATTTGAAGTGCTGAGATGGCACATGTGTATAACTTTTGTGCTTCTTCCAGAGTTAACAGCAGTGACATTTCTGCTGAGACCTTCTGGAGGGGCTCAGCATCATAGAGAAATTCACCTTTCACTCCCGAACATTCCACAGAGAAGAAGACGATTCTCTTTCTCAGCTAATTCCTCTGCTGTCAGCTTCAGCCTCGTTCCTGATTTTAGCTGAGGAATCAGGGAACTGCTGTGCATTTGTAGGAGCGCCCACGCTGAGACAGAAGCAGTGTCAGAGGGGCTGCCAGACTGAAGCCAGACTACTGTGGGTGAAGGACAAAAGTGGAGATACTTGAAATGCGGAGAATAACTTGCTTCTTTGTGCTACATGATATGTGAACCTGGAAGAAAAACCTTTAGCAGCTTGTTACATGTTAATGAAGAAAATAATATGAGATTCCTCTGTGATTCTCAGAGGAAAAGCAGAAGGGACTTTATTCCCAGGAACCTAAAGACAAGGATATATTTAACTCTTCTCCTAGGAAGAGAGTAATTGGCAAAGGAATGACATCACCTAATTCCTAGTTATTCACGTAGATTCAGTGCAAACCACCTGTATTTTGTGAAATTGTGCTTGAATTCTGTAAGGGAGCATGACATAGCTCATTTTCTTCCTTATCATAATCTCTTTACTGCTTCATCACTGCAAAGATCTCCTGATGCTCTGTCAGTCCCTTTGAGTAGAAACTATGTCTTACCTGCAGTCTCGGGGTAAGCTCCAGAAATGACTAGTATCTCGTTCGCACTTGGTAACATTGGATAAATAAATACCCATATAATTAAATTAATGAATAAATAAATAAGAACATGGCAGGGAAGAGACTGAACTTAAAGGATAGACAGAGGTGACTCATTACTCTGTACCCTAAATAACACCCTGACTGCTTCACGACATAACAGGCTCTGCTCAATCTTTACACCCTACGAAGCTAGGATGGAATCCTAGAGACGTGTCAGAAATGAGGGGTTCTTATGGTCAGTGGGAGTCACTTCTGCCACTGCCTCTAAATGAGCAAGGAGGCTCCTCTCCAGGGTATGATCTGACACTCTTCTTAATCTCCCTCTTTACAGTGAACGTAACTTCCTGCAAATGGGGGAAAAAGACAAACAAGAACTAGAGAGACAGGGATGAGGAGAGGGCACAGAAAATAGTGAGTCTGTGGCAATGACCTAAAGGGGTGAAGATAAGAGAAATCAAGTGCTCAGAGGCACAGCTTCGGAAAACAAATCCGAGACAAATATTTACAACAAGATGCCTAACAAGGGTATTTTTCTGTCTTCTAGGATTAACTTAAGAATGTATTTTTTAGTACTGGGTCAGCCTTGAGGGAGAATTAACAATACACAGGGACCTTGGAAAAAGAAAAGAAATCCCAGTGTGAGAAAGTTTCCACTACATCCTCTCCCTGCTCAGCTCTAAACATTCTTGATCTCCAGTTCAGCCTCCAGGATGACCCTCTTCCCTAGCTTGAGTGTAACAGTGATGAAGAGAACTTTTATTCAGAGGCTTCTGTAGCACTAAAGAGAAAACTAAACACATCAGTCAAGATATATGAAATTTTCAAAGACGTGAGACATGACTCTTAGTTCAGGAAAGCCTTGAATACGGAAGCTGTATCCTCATGCACGATATGAGTGTTGAGAATTCCAGTTTAAGATTAGGCTGAATGTCGCCAAATGCCTCAGGTTGATCACCGGGGTTTAATGAGATTGGTGGATGTCTGAAATGAGTCTACGGCAATGCGTTCCCCTTAGTTCCTGTCAGTGTTCTCTATGACATTCTTCAGCTTAGATGAGGAGAGAATAATTGTTCTGATTCACAGGGGAATCAACTGGAAATTACTAAGAGATATTAAACTAGAACCACACAAACCAACACAATAAATCCTCATGACAAACATATTGAGTAAAGAAAAAGCCTGCTGCCAATTGGCTTCCCCCAACCATGAGCCCCAAACCTGACCTCAGTTTCCACACCTGTCTGCTCCACCATCTCACTGTTTCTGTTATTTTCACCCTGAAAGCACATCCTCAATGTCTCCCCGAAGCGTGAACAGTGACTGTGAACAGGCACTGAGATGGAGGAGGCTATTATCAGTCGACAGTCCCAGAGGACTCAGAAACACCTGGACAGAGCCAAAGTGAGCCTGCAGATTGGCAGGAGGCACAAGGAGCTGAGGTCCTACCCACAGGGAGAGGTGACTGGGCAGGGAGGCAGGGCAGGTGATGGCACCTATACCAAACCAAGTGGCTCACCTCTACCCAGTGTTAACTATTCCCCCTCACCCTGTACATCTCTAAGTTTGACTAGAAAACCTCATTTTCTATCAGCTGAGAATTTTCAAAGTTCTCTGGAGCTCACATTTCTGACTCTTGCAGCACAATCTTAGGTCCCGGTAAATTCTTTATTGATGTTGTGATTCGATGTGTTTATTCTTCTCAATGTTAAGAGTACTGGCTATTAGAATCTATGATTGAGTCACTTTTATGATAAAAAAGGCTACTTCACTCATAGTTACTTTTCCTTCTCCTGTCAAGCTCACATACAAAGACTGGTGGTGTACGGATACAAAGACCTAAACCACTCCATTCAACTTAAACAACACTGAAGCATCTTTCTGGCTTAAGAGGTCCCACTGAGTTGGCTGAAGTACCTGAGAAACATGAGTTGTAGCTCATCCTACTCTGGTCACTCCTGGACAGTTGTCATTTTCCTGTATACTTCTCAATAAAAGCCCAGTATGGAAACCTTCCCTTCAAAGTCCATTTCGAAGACAAAGGCCACCTAATCCAATGAGCTGAATGCTGGGCTTATCCTGTGTTGGAATGTGACACATTCAAAGACATTGACTCCATTGCCATGGCGAGTGTGCAATGAGTAAGATCCTTCATGTGGTCCACTCCAGGAAATTCCCAGTGAGATGGGCTGAGCCTTCCTCTACTATATCTTCCTGTCACCCAGAAGATCCTGCCCTAGGCCCCATCTTTGACTAAAGCACCACTCCATCAATGTTAACATTCTCCTTGAGAACAATGCCTCAACTGCACAATCCTTTCATTCATCCAGTTAACAAATATTTCATTCACAGCTGGTAGAAAGACCATTTACTCAATAAATACAGGCCTTCCCAAGCTTACAGTTTTTCAGCTATATAAAGGTGCAGGTGTTATAAGCAGTTTTGACTTTTGATCTTTTCCAAGTTAGCAATCTATAATAAGACATTATTGCTGTGCAGCAGCACTGAGTTGCAGTTTCCAGTTGGCTACATACTCATGAGCATGAACAGTGATATGCTGTAGTGTACTGTGTTTCTAGACTAGGATTCTTAATGAGTTCTGTGTATACATCATATTTCTGACTTACAATATTTTCTACTGGAGATGGATTCATTAATCTTTAACTCCACCAGAAGTCAAAAAGCATCTGTTTTGGATATCTCTGAGCTCCAGGTACTCTGCTAATGGCAAAAGTGTAAATTGTATAACAAAACAGTCTTTATGAGTCATTGGATGATATATATTAAGTACATGTTCACATAAATAATTAATAGAGTAAGGGGGGAAAAATAATGAGATTATAACAAAAAAGAAAGGAAACAAATTTTATGTATATTATGGAGTGGTAGGGTGGGTGGGACTATGGGAAAAAATGAAAATTAAGTTGTGTCTTATACTGGTACAAATCCCCATTGTGGAGTGCAATCATGATGTATATATGTAATGTACCAATAAAGATTTCAATTTTTAAAAATAATAATAATTAATAGCATTTATAAATATTCTAAACTAAGACCATATCATATTGCATATACACAATAGGATGACCTTTCCCACCTAGAGAGCTCATAAAAAATTTCCTTAATCCTATTTAGTAGCCAAAAGAAATGGTTAAAAGTGAAAGAAGATGCAGGAATCAGCTGAATTCACAAAATCTATAAGACAAAAAGAAATAAAATCTGGTATTTTTAAGAGACTTGAAAAAGTTTTCAAAATTCAGGATAGTAGTTTAAGAAATAAGTCCAGAGATTAAGCAGCAGCCCAGTAGATAAGCTGTGGAAAGCATGAATGATTTTAAGCAGAAAAATGAAACATGATCTCATTCCAGGAAAATGGATAGAATAGGGTTAAACAAAGAGAATATTTATTGGGAAGTAAATGTAGAGTTCTCTAGAGAGGTTCAGGAACATGTCGTGGGAATTGTAGACGGGTGGAATCTTTGGATATACAGAAGTCAGGAACTTGAAAAGCCAAAAGGTTTAATAGGCCATCCACATGAATACTGATTTACCAAGCAGGATTGTGAGTAATGGAAAAATAGAAAAGATTTTCACCATGTCGTTATCTACTGAAGGAGAGTAATAAGGAGAGATAATATCAAGTGAGTGTAATAAAGGATTGTCTACATGAATGGCATGAACCCCAAAGGCACTAATCTGCTTATTTGCTTGTTTATTTGTTTGTTTTTACAAGAAAAAAAATGAATAATGTATTTGGTAAGAAACAAAGTCAAGTCATCATCAATCCAGAGACAGAAAAGGATTGACAAAGCTTGTGTAAATAGGGAATTGGTAGCTGTAGGGAAAAATGAGAATCAAGATATGTCTTGTATAGGTACAAGTTCTCAATGTTAAATGTGATCATATTGTATGAATAAAATGTACCAATGAAATCAATTTTTAAATAAAGAAAATAAAAGAAGTGTATTGAGAAAATAAATGATTCCTATTAAATGGGAAGTAAAACATTTCCATCTTACATGATTTGGGAATAATGATGACATTAGTTTGGTTTGCATTTTGAGGACATTAAATGAGTTTGTGTGTGGGTGGGTGAGTGTGTGTGTGTGTGCGTGTGTGCATGTGCAATCTTTATCTCAAGGACTGGAAGTACCATAGAATAAGTGCTAAACACATAAAACTACCCTTATTAAATTTTTTTTCCACTAACATAAAATACGCAGGCTAGAACTCTTCAAACTTAGTTTGCCCAAAGTACTTAGAAACTTCTAAGCCCATTGATGGAAGCCATTATCAGTCCTCATCTGCAGATATTTGCTCTGCTCCCACCCATGAGTGAAAGCAAAGATAGGATCAGTCTGCACTTCTTGCACTTCATTCGAAGAGCTGTCTTCTTTCCTGTAATATCAAAGACTAAAATTTGACAGGAAAAAATGATATTAAAGTGTATAGTATAAAGCAGAAACTACGTAGGAGAAAGGCTTGAAGTCAACTCCCCCTGTGTACAAAATCGAAGCTGTACCATCTTCCTTCCAAAGCAAGCTTCTAGTCTTGCAAATGTTGGCCATTGATAGCATATTTCTAGCCCAACCCAGCTGATGTCCCTTTCCTGAGAATTAGTTCTCTATGACTTGGAACTAATCCTTAACACAGCACTATCTCATTTTATTATAATTTTTGCACTTTCAAGTTCATCACAACATCGCACTGAAAGCTTCATACATACTCAAGATATGGAAGGAAATAATGAAGAAAAGAAAAGGGTAAATAAAGAAAATAAATGCTGTTTTTCTGTTTGCTCTCGAGTCTTACAAGAGTATCCATGTCCTAAAGTGCTTCTTGCAGTGTTCAAAATACCACCACTTGTCATTTCAAACTTTGAAAAGACTACATCAAAGAGATGTTAGTCTTAGTGACAGCAAAGATAGTAGTATTGATACTATGTTGACAATGGTTCATTTTACTTCTTCATTGTAAATACACTGAAGGCTTGTGAAAATTTATGTGGTAATTTGTTCAAAATCATGTATTATATTAATGTGACTGATGAATAAATATATTAATAGAAATACAATCTGTTAAAATAAGATTTATTTATTAAACAAACATCTATGAAGAGCATATGATATACTAAGAAGTATGCTTAGAATACACTAGAAATGACTGTCTACTAAGTAGGCAAGTCAGAGATCATTCATCCAATTAAATAGATATAATTACAAATTATGATACATAATTAAACACACAGTACTCTGAGATCAGAAAATGAATGACAGTGTTGCTAGAAAAATCTTCTCCAAGAAAGTGAGGTTTGAACTGGTGTTCAAGATGAATAGATAATGCAAGGATAAGAACAGAAAGTTGTATTACCATGAAAAGGGGCCCAGTTAACCCTGGTTGGAGACAATTACACTTTTGATGAATTTAGAGAATGATTATATATTCTAGGAATATATAACATTCATACATTGCATATTTCAAAAATGGGCCAGGGATTTAGCTCAGTGGTCCCTGCCCCTGACTTTCAAGTGCAAGGTCCTGAGTTCGATCCCCACTAACCACATACAACAATGTTGGGTATGGAGACTCACTCCCATTAGCAATCAGTACCACACACCACAATGCCTGGCATGATGGCTCACACCTGTAATCCCAGCACTCTGTAGGCAGAGGCAGGAGGATTGCTTGAGTTTGAGGCTCACCTGGGCTACATAGTGAGCTCAGGACCAGCCTGAAATATAAACAAGACCCTGTCTCAAAAAATTAAAAATGCAAAATTTAAAAATATACCATGACAATGTACCTTGAGGGCATCCTAATAAGTGAAACAAACAGGTCACAGATGTGTAAATATCATATCTTTTCTCTGGTATGAGAAAACAAAGTTGTAAATGAGTTGTAGTATGTATCGTTGATATTGTGAAATAGAAAATATTTAAAAGGGAAGAGAGTGTAGGGATAATGAGGGAAAAATGAATGTGGTAATAATAAAGAAAAAAGGAAACAAAGATTATGTATTTAGGGGGTGGGAGGTTTCAGGGTGGGGGAAAAAGGGAAAAAATGAGAATCAAGTCCTGTCATATTCTGGTACAAACCCTCAATGCTGAATGCGATGATGATGTGTATTCATAATGTACCAATAAAGATCATATAAATATACCATAACAGGTTTAAATACCTATGGAAGGAATTAAGAAAGGAGAGAAAAGAAGACAAAAATAAGCAAACAGAAAAAGAATTAGAAAAATTATTATGAGGCAATAAATGTAGAAGTTTGAGACTGGGGACTTAATACAGTGGTTCCAACAAACTTAGAAGTTTGATTAACTCAGCTCTTTGCTTTTGAGACTAAAAATTAAAAAATAAAAGTTATTACTTTCAAAGACTAAAATATATATATTACTATAGGGAATTGAGATGTGTTGTGTATATGTATGTACCAATTTCACATGAGAAAAGCAAACATCGTGCATCGCAAACATGTACTAATTAAACAATAATACAAGAGAAAGCATTAAAAGTCATTCATCTCAAAAAAAGTCATTCATCTCAAAAGCAGACTGAAAAAGTACATAGAATAAAGAAGGTTTATCTACAATTTTGGAATCAGATTGAATGTAAATATTTTAGCTTCTCTCATAAATGAATGTCATACAATATCCCTAATTTGCTGCTTTTCTTTCTCTGAGGCCATTTCCCTGGTGGTCAGGGTTTATCCACTCCCGTGTACAGACTGTGGCATGGTAACAAGGTGCTCCACATTTTTATATGTCCAAAACAGGCATCCAACTCGTTTCTCCCTAAACTCCTGGTTACTTGAATTCAGTACAACAGTCTTGCTTTTTAGTTAACATTTATAAACTCAAGCATTTCCATTATCAATGTAAATATAAATTTAGGATTAAATAACAGAGTACTTTCATTGATCAATTGAGACACCACAGCCCTTCTTAGTCACAAAAGAGCCAGAAGAACCTCATTTGCTTTATCTTCATTGTTCCCATCACTTGAGTGATGTAGCTGAGGGGCATCTACCTCATGGGGAAGAGCCATCTTGTCCCCTAAGTTCCAGCTAATGAGAGTTATTGTCAAGTGGGCTCAATGCGCATGGGGCATAGAAGTGTCAATAGTCGCTCCTGAATCTGCTTGGTCTTGACTCCATAGACAATGGGATCCAGTGCAGGGGGAAGGAGCAGGTAGAGATTGGCGAGGATGACCTTGGCACCAGAGGCTGTGCTTGGCCCGAAGCGCTGCATGACCACAGAAAGAAAGCCGGGTCCATAGAAGAAAAGGATGATGCAGACGTGGGCTGTACATGTGCTACCTGCTTTAGCACGTGCTTCAGGCGAAGGCAAACGCCTCACTGTCTTCACAATCTGCCCGTAAGAGTAAGCAATAAAAGCCATATCGCCCACACCAAGAAAGACTGCCACAGTGAAGGCGTAGAGGTTGTCCACGGTGGTAGCCCCACAGGCCAGCTTCACTACTGCCATATGCTCACAGTAGGTATAAGCAACTGTGTGTGAGCCACAGTAGGGCAGCCGCTGAGCCAGACTTGGAAAAAAGATGGTCAGCCCCACACCTCGCAGCACCACCAGGCCTCCGATCTGGGCGACAGCCACTGGAGTTAGGACGGTTGCATAATGCAGCGGGTCACAGATAGCCACAAAGCGATCCAAGGCCATGGCCACCAGCACCCCTGACTCCATGGCAGAGAATGCATGAATGACAAACATCTGAGAAAGACAGGCATAGGAGTGGATAGCTGTAGCGCCGAACCAGAAAATGGCCAGCATCTTGGGCAGAGTGGAGAGAGACAGGACCAGGTCAACAAAACAGAGCATGGCGAGAAACAAGAACATGGGCTGATGAAGCCTGTGTTCCATCCAGATGAGCAGAAGCAGGGTGCCATTTCCGGTCAAGGCCAGGAAAAACATGAAGCAAAAGGGAATTGAGATCCAGATATGGGAGGCACTCAGCCCTGGAACACCAGCCAGGAGGAAAGTATGTGGAAAGAGGTGAGAATTATTGGGAAGACTCGGGGTCGTCATCCTCCAGGGAGGAACGTGGGCCCACTGGCAAGAACGGTCGATGGATAAGGTTCAACAACGTGGAGGTTGAGGCCTCAGGACACATGGCCTTACTCACGCCAATGCCACCACATCACTCGCCTTCACAGTCCTCAGAGAAAAGATCAAAAGTAATTTTCAGTTTGGCTGATATTTCTACAAGTTCTTCAAATACAGTCTAACTGGTTGAAAATTCACCAGACAAGAATTTTAAAAGCTAAGCTACAAGATTGTATACCCCTCAGAGCATCACACACATGTCCATGCTTCTAGAGTTACAGTTTGTGACAGCTAAATCTTGGAAACAGCCCAAATACTCACCAACTGGAGACTGGACAAAGAAGACGGAGGGTTTTTATACATTGCAGTATTACTCAGCCATAAAGAGTTATAAACTAGAGACATTTATAGCTAAAGGGATGTACCTTGACATCATACTCTTAAATGAAGTAAATAGGGCACACGTGTAAATACCAAATTGTTACTCTGGTGTGAGAAACTGGAAATGTATATGAAGAACAAAGTGTGTAGTTAATATTGTGAAGGAGGAAGAAAAGTTTCGATGGGGAAGGAGAACTAAGAGCGTGAGGGAAAGGAAAGAAAAAATGAGAAAAGATGGGAACAACAGAAAAAAATCTTCTGTACCTAGGGAGGGTGGAGGGGCTGAAGGGAAGGCAGGGGAAGGGGGAAAAGTAAGAACCAAGATATATCATGTATAGGTACAAATTCTCAATGATGATACGATCATAATGTGTACCTAAAATGTAACAATAAATTTAAGGAATTTTTTAAAAAATTATATATCCCACAAATATGTGGGACCTGGGGCAACTCATATAACCACATTGAAGAGATTAAAAATGTTGTTAGACAAAAAAATCATTCCCGCCCAGTTCATACTCCTGAATGCTGTATTCTATGCTTGATCTAATCAACACTGACTGCACAAGCTCCTCTTGCCCCATCTCACATTACACATCACCTGACACAGCCAAAGATGTACACAGAAAATGTCAAAAAATAACATCTAGAATATCTCAATTCAGAGACTCCAATTCTTCCCAAACTCACTTGACTAACAAGGTTACAGAATAATATCTGGTCCCAAATGACTCCATCATTACCCAGTGTCTTCCTTGCATAATTCCCATATATTTATTTTACTTGCTTCTTTACCCAATATCTCAATAAATGACCTCACCACCTCCGGTATCCCTTCTCCTTCAAGGTGGAGCAGACCCTGAGTTACTGCTCATCAGGAATAAAAAGATACTTTTGGTAACAATAATAATGTGAGGGCCAAACTATTCTATATTACAGTCATCTTACTAAGACTAGGAGAGAAAACTGGCAAATGTGCCTTCCAGCAGACTACCACGATAAGAGTTTATGAGATTATTGTCCTCATGATGTATCATTTTCAATACTATAGTTTGAAGATTAGAAAAATGAGGTCTGGAAAGAAACAAATTCCCCAGCTCCATGCCTCTTCATTAGTGAATCAGACCAAAGCTCACATCCAGTGAACCACCAAGCTAAAAGATAGTATTCTGTCTCTGTGTTGGCTGGGGCTCCTTGTAGGCCCCGGAAGAATTCCTGGTCCTTTGAACACAAGGAAATGGAGAGTATGCAGAGACTAAATTAGAAGACAGATGAGAAATGACTTAGTGATAATATATCTCTCTAAATCTAAACACCTGAATACGGTGCTTCTTGCATGTGAAAAAATGAAACAAGTACACACAAATACCTGAATCTACATTCTGAATGGCGTTTAAGTGTAAGAAAACATATGTATGTTCTAGGCATAAAAAGACAGGTTGATCTTACAGTCTTGGTTATAACAACAAATAAAAGTTTTGTCAGCCTAAAGGAAAGGAAGCAGAAGTCATCCTGAAACACCGTTGAAGGAAAAAGAGGCATCACTTTAAAATGGCCAAGTTAGGGGCCAGGAACTTAGTTCAGTGGTTCTGGCATCTTCCTGGCAAGTGCAAGGTCCCAAGCTTGATCCCAGATACCAGATATCACAATGCTGGGTGTGGTGACTCACACCTGTAACCCCAGCACCTGGGAGGCAGAGACAGAAAGATTGCTGTGAGTTTGATCCTGGACTACATAGTGAGTTCAAGGACAGTGTGAACTACAAAGCAAGACCCTGTCTCCAAAGCCTAAAAAAAATATAATAACATAAAATGGCCAAGTTTAATTTTCCCTCCTAGAGGAACCACTTAATCATTTCACTTACCATCAACAACAGTTGCTAGACAACTATGTGATAATGGCAGAAGGTATAAGGGCTGGAAAGATGGGAAATATGAATGGGCCCTGAGTTCTGATATGGAATGGGCTCCCATCAAGACCCTGGGTCAGGGCACCTTTTCAGCTGTGTACCTGCTCTGTGACCCCAGGCAAAATCTCTGGTCAGGTTTGAACCTTATTTTCTGCCTCACAAGTTTACTATGAGCATCAAGTGAGATATACTATGTAAAAATTTGCCAAATGATGCAAGTAATTTTCTTGATTTATAAGTAATGAATGGTACATTTTGAGCAATCCAGTTAGGAGTGATATAAACTTACAAAGTTGAGAGGTAATTTAAAGAGAACCAGACAGATACCTCCAAGGGCAGATGATATGTGATAGTAAACTAGAACAGCCCAATGGAAGCACCGTATTCTCCCTCATAATGCCCTCTTCTCTTTTCTCAATAATACACTGTTTAACTCAGCAGTCCCAAAGTGGTGTTGGGAAGGTGGCAGAAAGTGTCAAGAAATGTGAGTTTGATCACCTCAACATCTGCTTCTAATTCTCTCCAAAGCTGCCTATCCTTCAGCCTCTGTTTTTGGAATACTGTAAGAAATAATCATACCTGATGTCTCAACTAACCCTTCAGAACTCAGACGATGCCTCTTACTATATCCTTATGCCTCGAGGAAAAGACTGACCCAGTAAGCTTAGCTCCTTTACCTCTACCA
Organism: Petromus typicus; assembly: GCA_004026965.1. Classification (NCBI taxonomy): domain Eukaryota; kingdom Metazoa; phylum Chordata; class Mammalia; order Rodentia; family Petromuridae; genus Petromus; species Petromus typicus. The sequence continues at coordinate 624 of PVIR01034603.1, read as the reverse complement.
AGACAGCAGGCCCAAGAACAAGGGAGATCAGGAACAAAACTGCAATGTCCTCACAGATGTTTCCTTGTACCAAAGAAGACTAGAGCTCCAAACAGATACTCCTAAGCAAGGACTAAAAAAATGGCTGCCTGGTGAAGTAAAACATTCTAATATACTCGACTCTTCCCTCGCCCATTCCACATGATACAAAAGGTCTAAATAAGCTTCTAATGAGGTACACAGTATCACCTGCATTTTTAATTTTCCATAGTGACATTGAAAACATGAAATTCCACACAGACTAGAAGACTATCAAAATCTGGGAAAGTTAGGAGAAAGATGATATGTGAATGTAGCCTATATATGTTTCTCTTCCTAGGCCTACCACTAGTCATTACTCACCAAAAAGCTGCATTGATTGACCGATAGCAGGGTAAGGATTTAAGCTATCAGATCCCATGCACAAGTTGTTTAATGAACATCTTAACAAACACTGTCTATAGGGATCAGAGGTGAAGTTTTTACCACCTAGACACCAATTAGTACTTTTTTTCTCTTCAAATAAAATTCTAACAAGATCTCTTCCTTTTACTGGGGCCCCAGGGAAGAGCCCCAGCAGAGAATATTTTGAGTAGCATACTCCAG
>PVIR01034602.1:0-17070 GCA_004026965.1 Petromus typicus | reverse complement strand
CACTATTTAGACCAGGTGAGCCACAGCAATCCTCCTGCCTCTGCCTCCCGAGTGCTGGGATTATAGGCGTGAGCCACCACGCCTGGCACTGTGGTATGTGGTTACCGGGGATCAAACTTGACCTTGCACTTGCCAAGCAGATGCCAGAATCACTTGGCTAAATCTCTGGCCAGAAATTCTTTTTTTTTTTTTTTTTTTTTACCGCCCAAAAGTATCTTTTAAAAAAATCTAAGTTTATTGGTACATTTTAGGTTTACATCATAGTCACCTTCATCACTGGGATTATACCTGTGCTCTTGTTTTCTTCTCACTCCCTTCTCGCCCATCACCCCTCCACATGCTCTGTTTACAGAAGGCGTCTTAAGGGCAGTCACTGGGAAACTCTGGTCTACACAGAGTGACTTCAGCCTTCCGTACTTTTTGAATATATTTTGTTTTAAAAAGAAGGATTTCACACTCTCGCTGCACCATGAGGCTGTCAGTTTTGCCTTTTTGCTTCTAGCAAAGTGCTTGGGCCCAGAGGTTTTCCCCCGGTGTCTGGAAAACCAGGCGAAGACTGTGAAGTCAATCTTCTCTCACGGAGAAAGGCTGGAGACGCAGTGCACGGACTTAGTTTCGTTAACCCTGGGTTCCCACAGCAGACTGCCTTCCTAGCTCACATTTTGTCCCTGAGAGCTGAGGCTGCAGAACTCCTGACTCACACCCGCCATCACGGAGCACCCACCGGCCTCCGGGAGGAGGAGGAGCGCTCGCTGTGTGAGTGCTGGCCCAGACACAGCCTCGGTCTGTGTGCAGTAGACCTGACACCCACAGGCTTTCATTCCGACTTCCGGGGAGTGCAAACTCACTTCTCCGGTTCTGCCCGCACTTGTGAATCTTCCCTTTCACCTCGCTGGCTCCAGTTCATGCCCATGTTTGAATTCTTCAGTGCCAGGGTTTCTTTTCTTCCTGACTCGAACGTGCGAGTCTAGGTCCTCTGGCCAGGTTCACCCACGGGCGCGTCATCTCCCCCCTCTCCTGTCCTCTGGGAGCCATCGCGCTGTCTCCCCTCTCGACCCAGAGAGAGCTGGGCTCTCTGGCCCAGCACTCTGTCTCCCACCAGCAAGGTCGCTAGAGGAGAGGCTGCCATCTTGGTTTTGTTCTTTTTTATTGTGAGCAGCTAATCTTTCTGCATCCCAAGATGCAACTTCTTATATTGATTACTTCAAGATTTTTGATTACTACTTACTAGTCATATCACAAAACCAAATACCCAGTTTTCTAAAGCTCTGCCTCCATTTATCTTGCCTCCCAGCCACAGCTCCTTTTTAATGATGTTTCCCCTTTTTAATGATGGGACTGCCACAGCAGTGTCTCAGAGCACTGGGGGGCGCCGAGGGCGTGCGGAGCACAGCAGTGACAGGAGAGCCCGATGGGAACCAAACTTCACCACTTGGGCCAACATATGGTTCTATGAGCCAAAAAAATTTATCAACAACTAATGGAAACCGATCAACTAAAAAACAAAGGAAGCAAACCAACAAAAATCTGTGAAAAAGCATAATAATTATAGCTCTATTCACAGTTTTTCTCGCTGATAGACTTACTTGCTGAGTATGGTTTCTCTTTTATTATTTTTTTGAGACAGACTCTTACTATGTTCAGTATGTAGCCCAGGCTGGCCTTGAAATCATGGTAATTCTCCCGCCTCTGCCTCCCAAGGACTGGGATTATAGGTGTGCCTTACCATGCCTGAGAGACAGTGGGTTTTTAAAATGCTTGTGTAAATTGCAGGCCCAAGATTTTTTTGACTTTGAACTAAGTTTTTTAATACTAGGTGAAAAAATAGATATTTCAGGTTTTGTTTTTCTTTTTGAATTATTACCACATTGACTATTCATTATCTTGGAAATGCTTTAACAGGCTGAGAATATATTTTGGATTACTAATTCCAAAACCTTATAAGGGTGCTAAAGTATTAGAGACTATGAGATTACCTTCAGTTGGGTGCCATACTCCTATGTCTTATGTTGGAAAAATCTGTTTTGGTAACTGGTAAAATATGGATATCATTAACTAATTCTCTATAATGTATTTAATTTATTGTTTCCTGCCAGAGTTCAGCTTGTGTCTGGGGAAGGGCTAGGTAAACCCTAGGGGTAGGACCAGCTATCCAGGCAGAACAGAAGACGGTGTACTTGCCAGTGAGCTTAGAGTGTGAACACAAGTCATACTGTTAGCTATCAAGTGAAATTTATTTTGATCTGGCCATCTTTTCAACAAAATAACTGTAACTAATAAATTTTTACACTAAAGTTGAATCATTGAAAGTATAAAGAATTAAATTGCATTTTAAACTGGAAATAACATCAGAAAAAAGCAACCGCGGTGTTACGATACCACATTTGCCACGTCTTTAATGGGTTCACATTGGCAAATTCCCACAGTTCTAACCAGGAACGTGTTTTCAGAGACCTAACGCTCTCAGCGATTTCCTTCTTTCGTGCTTCCATAACTCAGTTTTACAGAAGGTGAGGCTGTGAGGGGTCAGTTCTATGCAGCTCTTCTCACACACCCTTGTCAGAAAGCAAAGCAGCACCGCAAGGCACATGCCAGGAATTCTAGTGTCTGTGCTGGGAAAGTAAGTGACATGAACGCTGAAGTCTCCTCCGTCTGTCCGTGCACACATCTTCCTACACAGAATAACGTGGCAATAATGCCATCGCAGAGTGCAGGTGGCAAAAACAGGGATAGAAAAAAGCCTTTACTTAATGTATTTTGGGTGGGAGGATTTAGGGAAAGGCCCTTTTTTCCTGTCTTATGTCTCTTTGCTGCTGATTGACATGAGACCACCAGCAGGCATCACTTACTAGCATTATTGTTGCTTTTCTTCCTTTTTGAATGACTTTGCAGGCTGCTCCCTGCCATCAAGCTTTGTAAAGAAATGTGCTCACGTGCGAACACCTACCGCTGATCTTGTTGGCGTTGGGCAGCTTGATGTTGCTAACCTGTTCTCGTCAGCAAGAGGCAACAGCATTACAGAGTCAAAAATACAGCTCACTCTCTTAGCTGTGCCAGGGCAACAGTTTCCGCTCAATGACCCGTCCTTACTTCTTGGACAGTAACACACAAGCAGTATGGCCATCAAGAAATACAGAACTTCTGTACTCAAGTGGCAAAGAAAAACGTGGGAGTGTCCTGTGCACCCTTCTGGTGGCAGTCTTCCACCTACAAGGCTACCTGCTGTCAGTGTGTCCTGCTTTTGAGGATGCAGGCCGGTGCTATTTCCTGGAGACAGTGCCACAGCTCAGGACCCCACTGTCTTCTCTGAATGCTATCAGTTTTGAAAATGGGAGTTGCTTGTCACAATTTTACTAGTTAATTTAAAAGGTTTCCCAGAAAAAAATGTTAAAGCAGTTGCGCTATACATGTAGAAAGGGGTATAGGACCTCTACTTTCCTAGGATTTTCCAAGAAAGTTCAGTGCACAGTTGGCAGAGAGCTCCTCTGGGGTAAGTGCTGAGAGGTTCTGTGATTTCTTCATGGTTTTTGTAACAGACCCGATGAAAAACTTTCCCTATATGTCCCACATTCTCAGGTATCTAAATTCTAAATCTCCAGTATATTGTGTTTCATAATTGAAAAAGTAGCCAAAATATCAGCAATTGTCATCTATTTATGCAGTGGAAAATTTCTGAGGTCAAAGTAGTGACTATTAAATACAATGACAGTATGTAAAACTCTTTCCTTAACCGTAGGGAATGACCAGGTGCCTGACATGGGAAGTTAATTCCCGGACAAGGACACAGAAAGCAGAATGGACAAAGTTAGCCAGGCATTTGTTCCCCACAGTGGCCTTTGCTGACACGCAGAGGATGAAAGGAACATCTGCTTGACAAATTAAATGCGGACATGCCCTCCTCCTTCATCTAATGTCGCAAAAATACCCTTCTAGGTACTTAGTTACTCTTACTTTTATTTAATAATTATGCATCAGTGTGTGTGTGCAAATTCTGTTTACACCGCTTTATGGCCTCAATGACAATGTCCCTCCTGTGCTCACTGACTGTTTTTGGAAGGCGATTGGGCTGTGGGGCGACGCAGTGCCCTTGCTGCTTGGCAGAGGTGGGTGCCGGGCCGCGGCCTGGTTCCCTTCTCTCTCCGCCTCCTGACGCCCTGACGGAAGCAGCGCTGCTCCTCCAGACCCCCCGCCATGGCTTCCGCCGCAGAGCCAGCCCACTGTGCACTGAGACCGAGCCAAAGCGAACCTCTCCTCCTGTAAGCTGTTGGGTACAGCTGTGTGTCTGCACTACAAGCAAGGGACTAAGACAATGAGCAAGCAATGCGTGCCATTCAACCAAAACGTACAGAACGCTATTGCGTGCCAGGTACTGCAGGTATCCGGTGCTAGGGACACACAGACCGGGTTCTCTCAGACTGAATTCTTTCTGACTTGTCTCTCAGCTCCACCGCAGTAAAGATAAATTTAAAAACGTGACAAGGAATTACTTCCAATCATTCAGCTCAAAGCAGTTCGCTGTGTAACATGGAGACAAATTCCTCGCAGCCAGAATGTGCATGCATCGCTGGCGTGTCTCTTACCTGAAGAATCTTATCGCCAGGCTGTAGTAGGTTGGAGGCCGGCCCATCGGGCTGGACCCTAGTAACAAAGATACCCTATAAGTCAGAAGTAACAGAGGTTAGGGTTCCGTTCCCACAGCGCGGCCTACTTCAACACATGTTACTGCACACAGAAAACACTGAAAACTGATTTCAAAAAGTTTAAACTTTGAAAATTACTATAGCATTTAGAGCTTTAACATAACTGTAGTATTTTAAGTAAGACACCACTTTGCAAGCCAACTTTAAGAAAATCAACAGGTTCGTTTGCACTAAAGGTTCATCTTTGAAGTGAAGCTTTGATTTATAAATTGGTCTCATGGCACTCATAAAAATTCCTTCTTTCTTTTTTCTTTTTTTATGTTACTAGACAATTAAACCTATGGCCTTTTCTCTGACCAACAGACCTGGTCCTTTTTAAAATTTTGAGATAAGGTCTTCCTAAGTTGTTCAGTTGCACAAGGTGGGCTCAAATGTGCGGCCTTCCTGCCTCAGCCTTGCACGGTGCTGAGATTACAGGCACGTGCTACCACCTCCAGTTTATTTCTTTTTCAAAGTGATTTGAAATATTCCAAACCATCCATTTGTATATATTCTGAATTTGTTTTAAATCATTCTACATTGTAAATAGTAACAATCTGAAAGATGAAAAAGTTGATGTTTATGTCAGAAGACTTACTAATAGTATAAACACATATTGGTTCATTTTAATGAGTTAGTTTTTGTGAATTTTATCTTAAAATGTATATGAACAAATTAACCATGAAAAAAATCCATTATGCATTTTATTTTCTTGACAAGATCTTGTTAAATCATTAGATTGCCCAGGCTGAGCTTCAACATGTGACAGCTACACACTAAAGTACAATCCGAAGACACCACACATTAGGAAAGGAAAGGCGCCGCAGAGCGAGGCACCTGCACATGTAAGGAACATTACCGCAGGTATTAGTGCTAGGAAGAGGGCAGTGGAAAGCTGGGTGGGTTTGGGAGTGTGGTGGAAGGTCAGGCCAAAGCTTGGTCAAGGTCAGACCAAGAAGAGCCTCTCTCAGCCCTTCTTGTCAGGGTGAGGAGCTACCAAAGGGTGCGTGGCGTGATCACGGCAGGATTGTCACTGACATTTAAAGCACGAGCTGATGGCGAGTAAATCCAATGGGTATGTTCACACAGTAGTAAACGTTCACATCTGGCAGTAAAATGAAGTACCGATCCACGCCACGACATAGACGAACCTCGAAAACACTATGTGAGTGGAGAAAGCCCGTCACTAAAGGTCACACAGGATGGAATTCCATGTATGTGAAAAGCCAAGAGTAGGCAAAGAAGATGAGGGTTGGCCAAGGTTGGAAGGAATGATCATTGTGTGTAGTTTCCCTATCATCCCGCTGTGCTCCCTCTTTGCACATTGCCTTAGATGATCCACTCTCCTGGCTTTCCCAAACTTCTGGGGTCTCCACTACACCTTTAGGTTCACACTCACAGCCTTAAACACGGCCCTCTGAAGGCTTCCCTATGAAGTCTGGATGGAAGCTTTCATGACCTCACAACTCTTGCTTTCTGCATGTGCCTAAAACCAGCACCATGTAGATGATGCCAAGGCCTGCTGCCAGTGGAGCAGTAGCAGTCGGAGTAGAACTAAAGTGTCTGGATCCCTGAGCACTCTGAACCTAATCCTGAGGAAGAAAGCCTGGAGGCCATCACCATTGGGAAACAACTTCTCTAGACTGCTGCCATTCTGAAACAACCCTAGGTCTCCATCATTTTGGAATAACTTCCCTAGGCTGCCACCATTTTGGTACAACTTCCTTAGGCCTTCACCATTTTGGAAAAGCTTCCTGAGGTCGTCATTTTGGAACAACTTTCCTAGGTTGGTATTTTGGAAAATCTTCAGGATGCCACCATTTTGGAAAAACTTTCCCAGGCTTCTGCCATTTTGGAAAAACTTCACTAGGCATCCATCATTTTGAAAAAACTCCCCAGGCTGCTGCCATTTTGGAACATCTTTCTTAGGCCTCCACCATTTTGCAAAAGTTTCCTGATGCTGCCATTTTGGAACAACTTCCCTAGGCTGCCACCATTTTGAAACAACTCTGGGCATCCACCATTTTGGAAAAACTTCCCCAAGCTGCCACCATTTTGAAAAAGCTTCCCAAGGTCGCCATTTTGGAACAACTTCTCTAGGCTGCTACCATTTTGGAACAGCTTTCTAGGTATACGCTATTCTGAAAAAACTTCTCCAGGCTGCCACCATTTTGGAAAAGCTTCCCAACGTTGCCATTTTGGAACAACTTCTCTAGGAAGTTGGAAAAACTACACTTTAGAAAAATTCCCCAGGCTGCCGCCATTTTGGAACAATTTCTTTAGGTCTCCACCATTTTGGTAAACTTTCTCAGGCTGCCACCATTTTGGAATAAGTTTCCAAGGCTACTGCCATTTTAGAACAACTTCTGTAGGCATCCACCATTTTCAACTAACTTCTCCAGGCTGCCACCATTTTGGAACAACTTCCTTAGTCTGCTGCCATTTTGAAAAACTTCCCCACGCTGCCTCCATTTTGGAAGAACTCCCCAATGCTACTGCCATTTTTGAACAACTTTGCTAGGCATCTACCCTTTTGAAAAATCTTCCCCAGAATGTCTCATTTTGACACAACTTCCTTAGAGCACCACCATTTTGGAAAAACTGTCATAGGCTGCTGCCATTTTGGAACAACTTCTTTAGGCCTCCACCATTTAGGAATAAGTTTCCTATGCTATATCCGTTTTGGAACAGTTTTCTGAGGCTGCCACAATTTTGGGACAACTTCTATAGTCTGCTTCCATTTTGAAACAAATCCTTAGGCCTCCATCATTTTAGAAAAACTGCCTCAGGATGCCTCCATTTTTGCCTCCATTTCCCAAGGCTACTGACACTTTGGAACAACTTCTCCAGGCATCCACCATTTTGAAAAAAACTTCTGTAGGCTGCCATCATTTTGGAAAAACTTTATTAGGCTACTACTATTTTGGGACAACTTCTTTAGGCATCCACCATTTTGGAAAATATTTCCATGCTATAGCCATTTTGGAACAGCTTCCCGGGGTTGCAACCATTTTGGAATAACTTCTGTAGTCAGCTGTCATTTTGGAACAACTTTCTTAAGCTTCCAACATTTTGGAAACACTTCCACAGATGGCTGGCATTTTGGAACAACTTCTCCAGGCATCTACCATTTTGGAAAAACCTCCCCAGGCTGTTGCCATTTTGGAACAACTTTCCTAGGCTACTTCCATGTGGAAAAACTTCTCGAGGCATCCACCATTTTGGAGCAACTTTTCTAGGTTGCTGCCATTTTTAAAAAACTTCCTTAGGCCTCTTTTTGGAAAAATTTTCCCATGATACAGCCATTTTAGAATATCTTCCTTAGACACTCGCCATTTTTAAACAGTTTCCAAGGTTTTCTCCACTTTAGAATAACTTCTTTAAGCATCTACCACTTTGGAAAAACTTCTGGAAAATTTCCTTTCTGAAACATGATGCTCTGGGGCTTCCTTGTCAAAATAGTTTTGAGGCTGCAAAGGGTAGAGATCTGCTGCTTTTTGTGATGCCTTCAGACCATCTTTTCTATTCTCCTCTTTCTTCTCAGCGATGAAGATCTCCTCTGCTCAATCCTTGAAATCCATTGCTTTACCAGAGTTTCCTTTCTGGCCAAACTGAAAACATTTTCAGTCATTCTGCTGGGCCCTCTACTCTTGATTCTCAATACAGATCTAGCTAAACGCTCCCAACAGTAGCCATGCCATTGCCTGAATACTCACCTACTTTGAAATTTCTTCTGTAAGATGAATTAGTCCACTGCCACTCATCTCAGTCTCAGGTAAAATCTCTGGACATGAACAATATGCAATAAACTTTCTGCCTAAAGCCATAACACACTCATCTGGAGTCCAACAGCCAATGTAGTTCTTGTCCCCAGCAGAAACTTCCCTAGCCTGGTTTTTTACAAGCTTTCTGGTCTCCTGAACTCTGACCTGAGTCTCCCATACTGAACAGCCTAAGACATTCCAGCTCTACTTCTTTAGCTGGCAGCTTTGAATCTTTTGGCCAAGTCTCTGACATGAGTAGAATGCAGACAAGCTATCTTTCAACCATAGCACACATCTTTTGGAGTCCAGCAGCCAGTGCCATTTTTCTTCCCAAGAGAAACCTCCTGAGCCTGTTTTTTACCCACCTTCTGGTCTTCTGAGCTCTGACAAGAATCTCCCACATGAAACCATCTAAGGCATCCTGGTGCTGCTGGTTACCCAACATTTTCAAATTTTTCCTAACTCTTCCCTGTCCCATGTGCCAGCTCCAAATGCTTTTGAGTCATGTGGTCAGGTAGTGTATAATAACAACCTCACTCTCACTATCAAATTTCTGTGTTAGTTACTTTTCTCTGGTTGCTGAGACATGCAGAGTTAAAAGGGAAAGTGTTTATATATAGCTTTATATATAGTTCATAGTAGTTTCAGTCCATAATGAGCTGACTCCAAGGCAGGGATGACGATCTGGCATCATAAAGGAGAAACAATGTGGCATGCATATGGCAGCAAAGGTAATAAAAAAACTATGTGAGGCAGATTTAACTTCAGCTATCATGTGGCTCTACGGGATTCAACCACTGTTTCAGGGGCTTGCATTCAAATATCATTACATAGCTGTCTGAGTCTTCCAAAGCATTGACTGTGTTTTTCCTAAAGCTTTGTTATTTGATTTAAATAAAAAATTTCATCAACTAAGAAACTGCTATTGATCATTGGTATACTTATTCTCACTGTGTATCCATTCAGCCAGCATTTGTCATGGTAGTGGACCAGACAGCACTGAGGGCTTCATTTGATAATAGTCTGCCGTTCATTATCTGTGGAATGCTTCCCAAAGACATCTACAAAGGCCAGTGCCTGAATGTCATATTGCATTTAAGTCTAGAAACACTGTCCTTGCAAAGAAGCCAGCTAAATTTGAGCCTATTTTGTGGTCACTGTTATGATGACTGTGCTGAGAAATATAAAAACTTCAACAATGCTTTGAAAAGTTCATCACAGTCATGGATCATCTTTTCAATAGCTCATTTTATTCTGAGACACCAGAGAATTGATACTGCTGACAGAATTTGTCAGGGGATCAAAATACACTCTGCATTCTAAGAATTAGAATTTTAACTTTGTACTTATGGTGACTGGCTGTCTCTTAATTTTTTCAAACCAGAGTCCATCTTCTATGTGTCATAGATCCAAATGGTAGAATCTTATCAGCCATATATTGTTGGCAAGATCCAAGGGCCAGGATTTAGCTCAGTGGTTCTGGCGTCTGCCTGGCAAGTGCAGGGTCCTGAGTTTGATCCCTGGTAATCACATACAACAATGCTGTATGATTCACTCGCACCAGCAATCAGTACCACATACCACAATGCTGGGCTTGGTGGCTCATGCTTGTAATCCCAGCACTCAGAAGGCAGAGGCAGGAGGATTGTGGTCAGTTCCAGGCTAGCTTGGGCTACATAGTGAGTTCAGGGCCAGCCTTAACTATAAAACAAGACCCTGTCTCAAAAAAAATCCAAGACATTAAACTTTTTTTTTTTTTTTTGAGATAGGGTCTCAGGTCTCAGTTTGTAGTTCAGGCCAGCCCTGAGATCAGCCTCAAACTCACATCACAGCAGTCCTCCTGCCTCTGCCTCCCAAGTGCTGGGATGACAGGCGTGAGCCACCACGCCTGGCACTGTGGTATGTGGTGCTGGTTGCTGCTGGGGTGAGTCTCCACACCCAGTATTGTATGTAGTTACCAGGGAATCGAACCCTGGGCCCTTGTGCTTGCAAGACAGGCGCCGGAACCACTGAGCTAACTCCCCGGCCCCAAGACATTAAGTTTTATATAACACTTAGTAGAATGCTAAATCTGGGACAAACTATCATGCAATACATTCAGAACTATTAAAATAATCTATTACCTAAAGTTATAAAGCAAATCATTTTGTAGAAGAAGAGAAAAACCTCAGCAACTCTTTTCTACCCTGTGTGAATGTAACCTTCTACTGCTACTGTAACAAACTATCACACACAGTGGCTTACCACGGGGATTATATGAATTGATTATCTCACAGTTCTAGTGTGTGGAATTCCAACACTAAACATGTAGGAATGTCTGCATTTTTAAACAAAATTTCCTTGGAGAGTCCACTTCCTGCTACCTTTTCTATTTCCCCAAGTGCCCACCCTTCTTGGCTCATGGTCCCTGTCTGTCTTCGAGACTGACAGCGGTGTCCTCTGACCTCTTCTCCTCTGTGACTTCTCCCTGTGACTACAGTCAGGAAAGAGCCTTGCAGGCCATCTGGAAGTGATGGCATTCAGTGCAGCGTCAGTAAATATTCCTGTAATAATCAAAAGTCTGAACGTCAAGCTGTAATCCAAGGTCTCTCATCTAGCGAAGCCCACACTGAGAGCCTGAGTCTCTGACTGGACCAAATTTATGGGTAAAGCAGAAAATCATTCTATCTTCTTCTCAGTATGGAAGATGTGGAGAAGGCCAACCATTGCCACATTTCCTCGGATTCCCATGTGAAGGGTTTAGTGTCTCTTATTTGGGAGGGGATGAAAGAGGTCTGGGAACTCCTTTAATTCTGTCTGCCATTTCCTTGGAGCGAGCGGCTGACAGTGACAATGTTCTCACCACTCACATTTCTGCCCACTGTGTCCAGTGGTTCTTAAAGCCATGTGGGGGCCCCTGTCTATGGCAGCTCAGAGTGAAAAGCATCAACGCTTTCAGTAATGGCTGCTAGAATCTGCTCCAGAGCAGTCAGTCTGTGGCCTCTGTGAGAGGAATTTTCTAATGTCTTACCATCTGAGTAGTTCTCAGCTTGCTTAGAGCCTTAAGTGACACAGTGTCACTCATTACCCATACAAGGCTGTCTCACAGCAGGGCACAGGTAGGTGCTGGAAAGACCTCCTGACAGAATGGGGTCAGTGCTTCCCCAGACACCAACAAAACTGACCCTGTGGACTCGTGACTCTCAGAAGGACCTTAGGGCTTCAGACCAGTTGGGCCTAAAGATGGCTGACTAGGTGTTCCACATAGCCACAACCGACCACCAGCTCACACTTCTGTCCCCTTTGTAAGCCAGTCTTTATGCAAGTCATACAAGTCACAAAGGGCTTATGCGTTTCACAAGTAATTTTGGGAAAGGAATGTCCAGGAGACTTCTCATACTGTGAAGAGCTAATCTTGTCTGACTGGTTACCTAGCCTCCACACCTGTGGACCTAAACCCAAGACTCAGAAAGTTACCCTACAAGGCCAGCACTGAAACATTCTAACTTTGGAGGAGAAAAGAACGTTGTCTGGTTTTTTAATGATGAAGGTGAATGACTGTGACAGTTTGAGCTATTGTTAAGTGTAGACTTGAAGACAGATCTTGTCTCAAGGGACCTGTGACTTCAATATGTGAAATATGTTTTTCTTTAAAATTTCTTTAAATTCTGAAAAGCCCTAGCTTAACCAATGCCAAGAAACTGGTTTCTAGGGAGCCTATATCTCCAGTTAAAAATTCTATGCTGTTACAATTTAGAAAAGATTAAATACTTTTAAATACAGCATTTCATACTTATATGACTGTGAAAGCTCTAAAAGTGTGTCTAGAGAAAAAATTGATCCATGAAAACAGCAACTCTAGAAGTATAGATACAGTAGCTCTGAGGGATTACTATATTTCCCCAAAAATGTGACCAATATTAATTTCTTGCATTTTGGGCAATAGTATAGCTATCCTGTGACTTGTAGAAGCAACACTAACCATACCAAATACACTGTGGTTACCTAGTCTCAAACTATCAGAAATTCTGGCCCATTAATCATAAATATATATATATATATATATTTTTTTTTTTTTTTTTTTTTTTTTTTTTTTTTGAGACAGGGTCTCACTCTGTGGTTCAGGCTGGCCCTGAGCTCAGCCTCCAACTCACATCACAGCAATCCTCCTGCCTCTGCCTCCCAAGTTCTGGGATTACAGACATGAGCCACCACGCCCGGCACTGTGGTATGCGGTACTGGTTGCTGCTGGGGGTGAGTCTCCACGCCCAGTATGTTATGTGGTAACCGGGGATCGAACCCAGGTCCTTGCGCTTGCAAGACAGGGGCTGGAACCACTGAGCTAACTCTCCAGCCCCCAAGCATAAATTTATTAATAACAATGTTTCTCTCCATGGGTCAAAAACATGATGATGAAATATTTTAATGTTAATAGCTATGCATCAAATGTTAGGCTTTGAATAGTTTGCTAGTTTAGCAGCTAAAGAATTCTTATGCAACGGATGAGAATAATTCCATGGTCCTTAGAAATCGAGGGAGAGGGGAAGTCAGAGAAGCCAGAAGAGGAAGGAGGGGAAGAGACAGGAGGGGCAGCTGGCAGTGATGCTCTAAAGTACAGCTGAGCTTCAGCCCACACAACAGTGAAATGCCAAATTCATCAAGAGATGAACGACAAGGACAACTGCTTTGAAACCTAGAAATCTGAGATGAAAACAGCCATTATACAGCTGACCAACATCCGCTAAATATTTTACAAATATCGTATGAATAGAAATTTAAGAAATTTCAAATTTGAAACACTTTTTTATAAAATAAAAATTAAAACAAATCACTTGTTTGCATTTGTTATAAAATAGTTAACAAGGCACTAGAGAAACCAAAAGAAAAGTGAATCACAAAGACAGTAGAATATAAAATCCTAGTGAAATGAACACATTGTTTAGTTTTTGGCGTTATGGTGTCATTCTTTTTGGCCGTTTTATCAGTTATGTATATAGAGAGACAGAGAGAGAGAGAGAGAGAGAGATGGGAGGGAGAAAAAGAAATCAAAATACAGGTCTTCTGGAATATTAAAAACAACCCAAAATAAGAAAGTTAGAATGACACATTGAATATTGGAATATTCTTCATAGTGTAGTGGTGACAATTATGGGCTGCTTTTCCGGGAAGATAAGAGCCAAAAATTTGGTTTGTTTTATAATTACATTTTGAATTTTACTGATTGCTTCAGTATTACCATTATTTTACTTAGCAGTGAACATCTGACCATCTCAGGGATGTTTATCCAACATGATATAAAGAATATGTATGTGCTGTTTGTTTTTTTTCTGAACTTTTCGAATTTCAAAATTATTTTCCTTTATTAATTGTCATATTTTCTTTTAAAAGTCAGTGAAAATAGTCAATTACTTGCTGTCTTTTTAGGTTTCTGGCCTTGCTGGAATTAGAACAAGACATTTTGTATTTATTTTCTTGTATGAGTCCTTTAGAGCTGTGCTCAACAGGGCCTCGGCCGTGATGGGCACTCGGCGTGCTGAGCATCTCAGTTTCTAATTCTCCAGCGCCCCACACAGATTTCTTCTCCTCAGAAAAAGAAGTGCAACAGCAGAAACGATTCAAACAGGAGCAGCTAATGAAGGTGGCTGGATTCTGCTTCCCAGCTATTCCTAAGATAGCAGTGGCAGTCAGGGCTCTGACACAACCCTGCTGGCAGCCTCAGAGTCCCTTGCAGGGAGACTGTGACACCATCCGAATCGTGTCACAATCATGAACTGAAAAATCATAAATCCAGATTTTTTTTTGAAGCTTATGCTAAAATAAAGATTTTGAAATGAGAAAGTGGCATTTTGTTGTAAGTTCTATTCAGTAGAGCTATGGTTCTTGTCGGTTGAATATTGTTTTATCTAATGGACAGCCCCTGTGGGGTACCCAGACAATTCTAGAAGATTTTCTTTCTTTAGTTTTTTTGAATCAGGGTCTCACTTTGTAGTTCAGCCTGGCCCCAAACTAACTATGTAGCCCAGGCCAGCCACGAACTCACAGCAATCCTCCTGCCTCTGCCTCCTGAGTGCTGGGATTACAGGCATGAGCCACCACGCCCGGTACTGTGATGTGTGGTACTGGGGATCAAACTCAGGACCTTGGGCTTGCCAGGCCAATGCCAGAAACATCGAACTAAATCCCCTGCGCTAGAAGTATTTCTTAGAGATGGCAGTGAACTCAGGCAGTCAAATTTCCAGTGCTGAGTGTGCAGCCGCCACTCTGCTGAGACTTTGGTGTGTCCAGTGACAGAGTGGTGGCAGTGCCACACACTGCGGCACGGTGAGAGTGAAAAGGCAGAGTTTAAAAAAAATTTAGTTCCTACATTTCTGTATTAGTTTATAATAATATTTCTACTTATATTACAAAATCATAAGTAAAAGAAAAAAGGATAGTGTAGTTCACATGCCTGAGACTGGGAATGTATTAACAGGATAATTTTTGTCCTTCTTTCCCTTCCTTTCTTTCTTTCTCTCTTTATTTTAAACATTTAATCTGAATTTAAGATAATAGGGAGAGAAGGAGGAAATATTAAGATGGATGGAGATATTGTTCACCTTTCTTTTTTTTTTTTTAAGTTTTATTGCTACAATTTAGATATGCACATTCATCACAGAGGATTTGGACCTGTACGTGAGATATCTTGTGTGTCTTTTTTTCCCAATCCTCTCTTCCGCTCCTCATTTACAAAAGCTTTGCATTCCATGTTTCCTTCTATTTTCTTTTTTCCTTGTCTCTGCCTTCCTTTCTCCTTTCCTCATCCCTTGTTCTTTTATATTTGAACATTTTCTTCCAACCTCCCAATACCTATTATAAATTTTGGTCTTTATTTATACTTTTGATTTCTCACACCACAGAAACAGTGTGATATTTAAACACGTGGGTCAGATTTATTTTACTTAAGAGTATGGTCTCAAGGTACACCTATTTACCAAGAAATGCCTCAAGTTTATTGTTCTTTAAGGTCAAGTAGTACTAAAGGAGGACAATTTCTTCACAAGTAGTGACAGCATCTAGACTGCCTGGTCCCTTGGGATTCTGTGTCCTGTTCACCGCTGTGGCCTTATGGAAACATTCAGGGAGTTGACGTTACCATCATTTGCGTGCACAATTCATACAAAATCATGGGTTCTGTCTATGTAGCTCAGGCTGGCCTCAAACTTGCAGGAATCCTCCTTCCTCACTCAGTCTCCTAAGGGCCTGGATTACAGGTGTGGACCAGCATACCAGGCTGGATCTTTCTTGAAGTAAAGGAAGAAACAGTTTCCCAAGAGTAGGTACTCTACTAAATTAGTCAGTGTGAGCCCAGGCAGAAACACTGGGCCCAGTAAGGATCAAGGGAACATCTTTTTTTCTTGTCTTCATGTCTACAGAGAGTCAGTATATGTCAGTGAATAGGCAAACAGACGAAAACGAAGACATGATTTTTCGTTCGTTACTTTAATATTTAGTCCATCACTGAAAAGGCTGCTTACTTCCTAGTAAAGAATATTCTTGGGGATTAAATGATACCCTTTCTTAGGTGGGGTGAGGTTTTTGCATGGTAATGGGTTTAATCAATAAGGCTTCAAATATGGGAGGAGTTTTATGTTCTCAGAAAAGGGAATTAGTTATTGAGACTATATACAGCTACACTAGGTAGACTACAAAGACAAAAGGGAATTAAACATATGTTTATATGTAACTTAGTATCTTACTTAGTAATCTAACACTATTACTGTTTAACCTAACACTGGATTTATTTTTAAATTTTATATACTTTTATATAAAATTTGTACGTGTAATTTATAAAAATTATATATATATATATATAATTTAAAAATAGCTAAATTTTGATTCACTGGTCTAACTTTCTTGCATAGTTCAGGACCCCTGGTTAACTTTGAGCTACTTTCTTCAGAATCTGTTCTCATCTGTTTGTGTCTTTCCTCGAGCTCTTTCACTAAGTCTCAGAAGGGTGTGAGTTGGCGTGTACAGGACAGAAAAAAACTCTTTAAAGTTGTCATGTCCTCATCTACCAAAAGAAGAAAAGTGACATAAGAAAAGTAATGCAGTTACCTGCGTTTCATTCTCGCTTCTCACAGATCCCTCTGACCTTTACAATTATCTGTTGTTACCTGATTTGTTCCCCTCCCTGCAGAATGTTCACTCTGACTGCTTTGCACCTTTTGATCAATATTAGCTTTGGCAGCCTGGCCTCAGGAACACAGATTTGGTTCAGTTAGTGACCACTAGAGCTCTACTTGTCAAATACACTAATTTTTTTTTAAAAAAGAAAAAAACATTTAATAAGAAAAATAACTAGGATGCAAAGGCATATTTCAATGAGTCTCAATGCATTAAAAAAAGAAAGATAGAGGGCCGGGGATCTAGCTCCATGGTTCCAGCACCTGTCTTGCAAGCGCAAGAACCCGGGTTCGATCCCTGGTAACCACATACCATACTGGGCGTGGAGACTCACCCCAGCAGCAACCAGTACCACATACCACAGTGCCGAGCGTGGTGGCTCACGCCTGTAATCCCAGCACTCGGGAGGCAGAGGCAGGCGGATTGCTGTGATGTGAGTTTGAGGCTGAGCTCAGGGCCAACCTGAACCACAAAGTGAGACC